>PVKS010016326.1:0-44158 GCA_004027875.1 Aplodontia rufa
AGCCTTTGAAGGTAAATGGATGGCTATGGAAGAAATTATGCTGAGTAAAATCAGCTTAACCCAAAGAACTAATGGTCGATTGTCTCCACTCACCTGTGGAGGTGTGGACTAGACCCTGGCCAGTGAGAAAGTTGGTCTATTATCATGTCTTAAATCCAGATAAGATGTAATGCTATACAACATAATCCTGTTTGAGAGATATGGTGGAAGGGGAAGGGAGGGATAAGGGTGGGTAATTGGGGGAGCACTCCTGGGGGTAATTGTAATATCCAGAATCTATACACATTTTATATTATTTTGTTTAAAACTTGTATGGTTGTTCAAAAATTTAAACAAAATTTAAAAAAAGATTCCATTAGAAGAATTCCTGATCTGATAAACAAATTCAGCAAAGTATTAGAATACAAAATCAACATACAAAAGTAAATATGTTTTCTATACAACAACAGAACTATTGAGAAGAAAATCAGTATAATGCATAGTAACATCAAAAAGTACCAAGAAACACACAAAACTGTGGAAGCAAAAGACTGCTTCAGGGGCTGGAGCGGTGACTTGGCAGTTACATGCTTGCCAGGCATGCGTGAATACACGGGTTCAAACCCCAGAACCCACGTACACAACTAAGTGTCATACCAATGAAAGCCATGTGAAAAACTCAGTAAAAAATTGATTCTGTCTCTACCTCACTATACTTCTCTCTTTAAAAAAAAAAGACTGCTTCAAGTGTAGTTAAAGAATGATCAAAGAAAGAAATTGAAGAAGTCACTAAAAATGGAAAGACTAACAAAGTTCATGAAAACTCAATACAATGAAAAAGGACGTATGACAGAAAACGTCTACAGACCATGGAAACTCCATGAAAATTCTGATGATACCATGCACAGAGCTGGGAAAAAATAATCCTAAAATTAATATGTGAATCAAAGAACCAGAACAGCTAAACCAAGAATGACCAGTAAGAACAATACTAGAGACACCACAATTCCTGATTTCAAGGCATAATACAGAGCTATACTAAGAAGCATAAAAACAGCATTACTTTACTGGCTTCAAAATAGACATGTTAGCCAATGGAAGAGAAGACATGGAGGGAAACCCACACAGCTACATTCATCAGTCTTGACTCAGGTCCAAAACTTATACATAGGAAAAAAAATGGTCTCTTCACTGGGATTTCAGAAGGGCAGTCATCAAGAATGCAAATAGTAAATGATCATGTTCATCTGCATGATAAATAGATCTTATAAACTATTGGTGGGAATATAAATTATTAAAACCCACTATGGAAATTGACCTAAAGGTTTCTAAAAAAATAAAAATAAAATTACTATTTGGCCTGCCATACCACTCCTTGAAATTTATTAGAAAGAATTAAAGCTAACAGACTTCAGAGAAACATGCATACCTATGTTTATCATGGCACTCACAATTTTCAAGATATGGAATCAGCCTAGGGGTCTGTCAAGAAATAAAGAAGTAATGAGTGTGTGCTCTATATACACAACGGATCATTATTCAGCCATAAAAAAATTAAGTCATTTGGAGTAAAGTGGATGTTAGTGGAAAGAATGTTAAGAAAAATAACATAGGGTTAGAAGAAAAAGTAACATATATTTTATTTGAGGAGTAAGTTAAAGGAGGGAGAAATGTTCATCCTGAGAAGGAAGTCCATTAATATAGAGGGAACAGACCTCAGATGCAGGAGGGAATGGTAATGCAGTGAAATTCATCCTATTATATTATATGTATATACAAATCTACCACAAGGAATCCCACTAATTCTGTATAATAAATGTGCCTAAATACAAAATGTTGACCACTCTTTTAATCCATTCACTGTTAAGTTAAAAACAATTACTTCAAACCTTAAATAGAATGGAAGGGGAAAAAAACACTACTTTATTAGCTATCTAAAATGAGCCAGAAGCCTATGCACACTTTTTTCATATAAACAATTCTCCAAAGATGGTGATGATGATAGATAGATATTCCACACACTGCTTCTTGGCCATTCCAGAATGTGAGGAGAAAAGTGATAAGCAGATGTGACCCACTCTTCTCTCTGTTCAGAATATCCGCCTCCTAGGCATCCATGAGGCTGGCACCTTTCCTTCTTTTCCATGGCGACTTAGAAGTCACACTCAGGCATATTTCCACTGACTCCAGAATGCCACTGTCACTCTTATTCCCATTGAATTAAAGAACTCTTTATAATGAAGTGAAGATTCCATTTATTTCACTTCTTCATTAAAATAAACTTTGACCATTTCAGAAAATTAGAATTTAGAATTCCTCCTGTCCTTAAATTCATTATTTCTGCTTTGGTTGTATAACAACTTTTATCCTGTCTCTCTTCTTTAATCTTAATGTTTATATTGCCCCTCTTCAAATAATTCTTACCATTCATTCCATTTCTCAACTTCATATTAACTTAGCTGTTTATTTGGCTGCTTAATAATTCTGCCTTCCACAGCAGTATACCTATGTATTGTTTATGCACACAAACATCTATAAATCTGCCATGTACATAGTGGGCCTTAATTTCTTTCTATTGACTTTGTCATCTTGATGTAGATACGAGAGACAATATGTTAAAACTGTCACATGAAACAGTATGAAAAGACACCTTACCTTTGAGTCAGGTGGTAAAGGAGTACCACCAAGCAAGCTCTTTACTTGACAATCAGGATTCTTCTTGCCAAGCAAGATTCCATCTTCTACTTTTCCAATCTGATAGTTTGTGCCTATGATAATCAAAGTAAAGAATGAATGGAAATGTCTAATTTCAAATCAATAAACAGTCAAAAGTGACGAGACTGCAAAGAGTTACCATTTTTCTGGGATTGCTGAGAATCTCCATATACTTCTCCTTTCCCTTCAGGGTCATTCTGGGAGGGAACAAGAAGCCTTATGTATACATTTGTTGAAATCATAATATCCATCATTACCATATGACGTAACAGAAAGAGCACAGGGGTCTGAATCAGTCAGACACACATCCGAACCGCAAACCTGCCACTTAATAATCTGTATAGTCCCAAGAATTGATATTTATGAGAGATGATATTTCTCCAAAACATTACTTCTCTTATCTCTCATTACTTATTAAATAAATACTGTGATCTCCAATAGATTATTTTCTTCACCTTACAATACCCTTGGGGAAAAAGCTCATCCATCTAGAACTCAGCATACTTGTAAAAACCTAGCATTTTAAGAAATTTAAATTAATGACATTTGATGTTTTGAATGGATTTTCACGTTTTCTGAATTTGCAAGAAGCAACTCTGGGGGAAAAAAGATGAGTGCTATTTTCAGTATTACCTTGTCCTTAAATTTTGGTCTAAAGTCTGAAACACAGCTCATTCCTGGAGGAATTAAGAGATGTTTTGCTACCTATTTTCTTTCTTATGACATTTCCTTACCTTTTCCATATTATTTATGATCTCAATTCATGAAAACTCACCAGAACTTGTTCCTCTTGAACCTTGAAAGAGAATATAAACAAGCTACATTTTCAAAACTCCAACAGCCTTAATTATTAATTACCTCATGCTTTTTGGATTACTTAAAAACCAGATTATATAGAAATATCACTACCTCACCATTTATTCATGTTCACAATATATGTAAAAGTTCCCTACATCAAAACATGTCTCTCAGTATTCTCATAAATACCCACATGTGTTTCCTCTCAATAGCTGAGAATGACAGAAGAGCTTTAAAATGAATATGAAAATAACTAAGTACACAAATTTCAAATCCTGAATTCTTCGAATGCCACATGAAGATTTGGAGTACATGTTTTAAAACACTTTAACGCAAAAGTTTCCTGATAGTAAGAATATGCCACATGGTTTTTAAGACTTTTTGCTTCAAGAACCATTTCTGTTGCAGTCGGTTCCTACAACAGCAATGCCCACATTTGAGGTACAAAACAAAAAGAAATATGAAAACAAATAAACAAACAACAACAACAAAAACAAAAACCTAAGCCAGGTGAATTTCCTATTGTGCGTGGCCTTTGGGACAACAGCAACCCCTGTTGGGCCAGGAGGGGAGGAGCTCAGCCTCAACAGACTATTCTAGGAGGGTCAACCTGTTGGAGCTGGTGATATGAAGGAGCAAGTTGAACTGAAGTTGCTCCCATGAAATTTACTTAAGTGGGTATATTATAAAATTAAAAGGCTCAGAAATAAGTGGATGCATTTTAATTACATCAGCAAAGACAAATCTGAAACTTTTGTTCAACTTTTATTGTTTCTTCCTTTGTTTTTGGTAATTTGGTACAATTTTTCCACAATTGTCTGCCATATTTCTAAGTTGATTTCATGTTTGCATTCTAAGATTCCACAGTTTTTAGTATTATTCCAGTGTGAATACAGAACCAAGGATTGAAAAAAGATAGCTCTACCAAAAATTATATGATACTAAAAATATAAAGTGTCTCAGAGAAAAATACTACAGGCAATATACTGTAAAGCTTTCAAACAGGTTTCCAGGAAAATCCAGAAGGGTAAAAACTGATTCATTAAGGATAACTTCAGGCCTAAATATTATATGTCTTATAAATGTTATGTGTATTATTACCTTATTTTCAAAATACCCTAAAGTGTTTGCAGACTACTGCTACTTACAAAATTTTAAAAACATGAAAATTCCAAATACTTATTTCTTAATTCCAACAGAAAATGACAGGAATATCATTGCTATTTTTAACAGTCCACACTTCATAAAATTAAAAGTAAGAAAATTAATTTCAAAAAAAGAGAACTTTACCTTGGTATTAATTTTATTGTAACCCTCATCAGATGCCGTCTTGGCCTTAACACTCTCAACAGGAGCAGGTGTTCTGGAAGATCTTTAGAGCAAAAATGAATATCAAAATGAATGAGTCCCGAGCTGTAGAGAAGTAAAATCTGGTGGATGCTTGGATATCCCTACATTAAATTATGTTCCTGGACTGATATAATTAAAATATGACCTCTGTTTTTATAAACTATTTTTACCTCTTTCTGCCTCCACTTTTCCCAGTCTATGAAATAGTAAATAAAGATATTCATAGTCCAATTTCAAAGGGTAACAGTCAATTTGTTGGCAGAGATGAGAATAAATTTTACTTAAAACACTGTCTGTCCTGGAGACTGAACTAAAAATCCAACTGACAGTTTAAATCACTTTTGTTATCTGAACCGAAACAAACCTGATATCAAATGAGGTAGAAAGGTACTCTGTCCCTTCTCCCTTGTCTCTCCCTAGGATCAAAGATGAAACCAGGAAACCTGAAAATGTCAGGCTCAGTCTTCTATGATCCTCCACTCCTCCAGCATCATTTACTAATTCCCTTCTTTTCATCTACACTTGGATTCACTAGACTCTCTCTCCCACTTTTTGTTAATACTCTTACCTATGTTATGATAGTATTAAAGACTTTTTTGCTTACAATTAAGGAACATGCGTTCAAATCTACGATCAGAGAAGATACTTGAATATATTTAAATTTCAGGTTATTCATCATAACAACCATTTAGGCAGAATGTGTAAAATATGTAGAAAAATTAGAGGTTTCTTTGACTAGTTTGTAATATTCTTTAAAATTCTGATATTCTGTGTTATTTTTTATTCTGTCTATAGCAAAAAGAAATATTTAGCTGACAGTGATTTCTTAAAAAGAAGAAACAACAAAAGAAAATAAATGCCAAGGTTAGCAGAATGGAAAGTAAAAGATAATTATTTTTTAAAGAAAAAATTATAGTCACAGATAAAGGGAAAATGATGGGGAATAAAAGTCTTCATAGAAACCAGAATCTCAGATTTGGGAGTTCTGCTTTCACTTTTTTAATATGTGTGTCAGACTTTGATTGTGACCAGCAGAGGGAGCTCCAAGACTATACTTGAGCCAGAAACCAGGCAAATTTTAGACTTTTCCCCCTCTTTTTTATTTGTGTGTGTGTGTGTGTGTGTGTGTGTGTGTGTGTGTGTTGTAGTTGCTGGGGACCCCTTTTCTATTCTCTCCATTTCCCTTCCTTTTCACCATACTTCTTCCTTCCTAGTACTTGCCATACTGTCTAAGGCCTGGACACCTGGCCAGCACATGTTACTTTCATGGTGTATAGCCCCCTACTAGTTCACTTCTCTGCTACCCCCATCCTGCCTTGCTTCCAGTAACAACCAAAACCTACTGCTCTTTCGTGCACCCCTTTTTTAAAAATCATATTTTCCTGCAGCATCTCAATTCTCTCTCTGCTCTTGCTCCATTATCACTAGTTCCTCTCTACCTTCCCATCTCATCTCTTTTGCTTTCGGTTGTCTGTAAGCTTAACACCAATTATCTTCAATTGGAGATAACTGCTAATCCCACCACTCCTTCCATAGGTGAAAAATAACAGTACAACAGCTTCAGAGGGACAGAATAACAAGTTCAGTGCTGTTTATTGTATGCTTTGACTGATCATATTACTATTTTTCCATAACTAGGGAGGTACTGCAATTCTGATGTGAATGTCAAACATGAAAATGGTTGTTTGCTTTTAAACTAGATATACACTAATGGTTAATAATGTTGTAGATGAAAATTGTTGCTAATCCTTCTACTCCTCTCATAGGTAGCAATTAATATTATAACAGTTACAGAAGGAACAAAGTAACCAGTTTAATGTTGTGTGTTTTATGCATTAGCTGTTCATATTGTGTCTTTTCTCTTATCTCATAAGGCATTAGAAATCATAATGGTCAATAATAATTCACACGTTGGGGAGTCAGATGTTGAACTGTATTATCCAAACTGTACCCCAGCCCAGATAAGTGAAGACATAAAAACCCCATTACTCGTCAATGAAGTCCCAAAGTGAAATAATCAGAAAGAGATCTCAGGCCCCACTCCTCCCTGACACTGAAAATGATGAAAAAGGCAAACAATTCTCCTCCTCAAACCCACAACTCCATGGCCAAGGAATCTATAGCTAGGGACCTGGATATAAACTTACCAAAAAAGTAACAACAATCTGATTACTAAAATGATCAGAGAATTAAAAGAAGATTTAAGGAAGGAAATAAAAGAATAATTATAAGAGCTGAAATACCATTTTAAAAAAGCACTAGAGATACTGATACTGTAACAGAACTATTTCAATTGAAAAACAGCCAACTAAATTAAAAGCTCGATGGAAGCTATTAATAACAGAGTAAACTCAGTGGAAAATAGAACTTCAGCTCTCAACAAACAAGGAACAATGAAGACAGGCTGACTTAATCTTGAAGGCAAGGCGGGCAGACAAGAAAACAACCTTACTAAACAAGATCAGAATTTCCAAGAAGTATGGGACAAAATCCGAAGAAATAACATGAGAGTAATTGGGATAGATGAAAACACTGAACAATAAAAGGCATAAAGAACCTTTTCAACAAGATAATCAAAGAAAATTTCCACCATATCAGAACTGAGCCAGATATACACACTTAAAAAGCATACAGGGCACCAAATAGACCTAACCAAATGAGAAACTCACTGAGACACATTATATTAAAACTTAATAACAGAGAAAACAAGGAAAGAATACAAAAAGCTGTAAGAGAAAACACCAAGTCACACTCAGAGGCAAACCAAGAACGCTCACTGCAGATTTCTCAACTTAGACCATAAAATTGAGGATAGCATGGAATGAGATATTTCAAACATTGAAAGGAAATACTTGTCAACCAAAAATACTATACCCAACAAAATTCAGCTTCAAATTTGATAGGGAAATAAAAACATTCCATGATAAGAACAAACTAGCAACATATATGAATCCAAAAACCAGTTTTACAGAGAATTCTCAAAGACAAACTTCAAAGAGAGGAACAAGCAAACAACTCCCAAAGCCAACAAACAGAGGAAAGTCAGTAAAAGAAAAACTCACTAAAAGATATTGAAGATGATACAGCACATGGCACGATGGCAGGAAACCAAAATCACACATTTTAATACCAAAAGTGAATAGGCTCATTTCCCAAATCAAAAGACAAAGATTAACAGAATGGACCAAAAACCAAAATCCAATAATATGTTGCTTACAAGAGACACACCTCACAGCCAAAGACAATCATAGATTAAAGGTAAAAAGATTGGGAAAAAACCTATCATGCTTATGGCCCAAAAAGGCAAGCTGGTGTCATGATACTTATGGCTGACAAAGTAGATTTCAACCAACAATTACTCAGAAAAGACAAAGAAGACCACTACAACTTGGTTAAGGGAACACTACATCAACAAGATGTGACCAGAATTAACATTTATGCAACAAACTCCAACACTCCAAAAATGCATAAAAAATATTCAATATTAAACCACTTAGTGATCTCAACAAAGTAATACTTGGGGATGTTAATATACCTTTTTTTTAGAGAGACAGTGAGAGAGAGAGAGAGAATGAATATCAATTTTTATTTAGTTTTTTCATGTGGCTTTCATTGCCCCAAAACTTTATTGGGTACCTGGTGTCAGGGTTTGAACTTGCATACTTGCACATGCCAGGCAAGCAACGTAATTGCTGAGCCACCGGTCCAGCCCCATTAATACACTTTTATCACCAACAGATAATCAAAACAAAAAATCAACAAAGAAGTCTCCAGCCTAAACAACTCTATAAATCAAATGGACCTAACAGACATCTACAGAATATTCCATCTCAAATCAATTAAGATTACCTTTCATTGCTAAGATCACTTTTCAGCAATGCATATATCCTTCTCCAAAACAGATCATATCTTAGTTCACAAAAGAAATTTTAGCAAATGCAAAAAGTTGATATAATCCCATGTATCCTATCAGACCACAATAGACTGATCCTAGCAATTAACAAGAAAAATAATAGAAAGTACATAAATACATGGAGATTGAATAACACCCTCTTAAATGAAGAATGGACAAAAGAGGAAATGACAACAGAAATCAAGAAATTCTTGGAAGTGAAGACACAACATATCATAATCACTGGGACAGTATGAAGGTGGTTCTTTACATATATGTATATGAAATTAATTTCATTTATGCCTTTTATTTTTTTAAAGAAAGAGTTTTATCTTTTTTTTTTCTTCTGGTTTTTGTTTTTCAACACTCAGCTGTGTGTGGTGCTGGATTCCAATCCAGATTCTTGTGAATGCCAGGCCAGCACTCTACCACTGAGCCACCTCTCCAGACCTATTTTTTAATGTTTTAGTGGTGCTGTGAATTGACCCCAGGGACTTGCACATGCTAAGCAAATGCTCTACCACTGAGTTACACCTCTAACCCCCTAAGAAATTAGTTCTAAGAGGAAAGTTTATAGATGAGTGCCTACATAAGAAAATCAGAAAGGTCTCAAATAAAAAACCCAACAATGCAGTTCAAGGTCCCGATAAAGAAGAACAAACCAATTCCAAAACCAGTTCAAGGAACAAAATTGTTAAGATCAGAACCAAAAACAATGAAACAGACTTTTAAAAAATAATCAAAGGGAAATGAAGAATTATTTGAAAAGATAAACAAGATTGATAAGACCTTAGCAAAACTAACCAAAAGAAAAAGAAGACCTAAATTAATAAAATTAGAGATGAAAAAAGGAGATCTCACCACAGAAATCCAGAGGATCATTAGAAACTATTTTGAAAACATATACTCCAGTACATTGGAAAATCTAGAAGAAATGAATACATTTCCAGATACATATGACTTGCCAAAATTAAATAAAGAGGACACAGGAAACCTAAACAGACCAATAACAAACAATGAGAGAAAAGTTAAAAAAAGGTTTCCAACAACAACAACAACAAAAAGACCAGAATTAAGACAGTCAGCTGGATTCTATCAGACCTTTAAAGAAGAACTAACATCAATTTTATTCAAATTATTCCAAAAAATAAGAATGGATGGAACAATTCCAAATTCATTCTATAAAGCCAGTATCGCCCTTATACCAAAATTAGAGAAGGACACTTTAAAGAAAGAAGTACAGGTCCCTGATGAACTACTAAATCTCTGATGAACTTAGACATAAAAGTCTTTAAGAAAATATTAGCAAATCATATTCAACAATGTATTAAGAAGAGTGATCAGAGGTCTGGAGCACTGGCTCAGCAGTTATGGCGCTTGCCTGGCATGAGCAAGTACATGGGTTTGAACCCCAGCACACACATACACGACTAAGTGTTGGAGCAATGAAAGTCATGTGAAAAAAAACTTCAATAACTGTCTCTCTCCCTCTCTCACTGTCCTTCTCTCTTTAAAAGAAGAAGAAGAAGAAGAAGAAGAGTATTCAAGCATC
Organism: Aplodontia rufa; assembly: GCA_004027875.1. Lineage (NCBI taxonomy): Eukaryota > Metazoa > Chordata > Mammalia > Rodentia > Aplodontiidae > Aplodontia > Aplodontia rufa. The sequence goes on from PVKS010016326.1 coordinate 10,287, forward strand.
TTGATAGGCTGAGGCAAAGGATTTCAAATTCACAATCAGCCTCAACAACTTAGTGAGGCCCTAAACAACTTAGCAAGACCCTGTCCCGAAAAGAAAATATAAAAACCCACACTGGGGATGTTGCTCAGTGGTTAAGCACCCCTAGTTTCAATCTCCAGTACAAAAAAAATGAAGATTGTATATTAAGACCAAGTTAATTGTATCCCAGAACTGCAAGGATATTTTAACAGGTACAAATCAATAAATGTAAATCACTACGAAAGTAGAATTAAGGATGAAAATCATGTAGTCATCTCAAAAGATGTAGAGAGGGCTGGAGTGGTGGCTCAGTGGTTACAGCATATGCATGAGTACTTGAGTTTGAACCCCAGCAGCACATACACAACAAAGTGTAAGAATAAAAGTCACATGAAAAATTAGATAAAAATTGCTTCTCTTTCTCTCTCTCTGTCCCTCTCTCTCTTAAAAAAAAGATGTAGAGAAAATTTTTGAAAAAAATTCAGTATGCATTCATGATAAAAAAAAACTAGAAATAGAAAAAATCTGCCTCAACATCATAAGGGCTATATACAACAAGCCCAAAGCCAATATTATGGTGAATGGAGAAACACTGAAAGGATTTCCATTAAAATTCAGAACAACACAAGGATTTCCACTCTCACCACTTCTATCAATACAGTACTAGAAATTGTAGCCAGGCAACTAGGCAAGAAAAGGAATTTAAAGTGATAAAATTGAAAAGAAGTCAAATTATCACTGTGCAGATATGATCCTATACTAAGAAAGTCTAAAAAGCTCCCCCAGAAGACTTCTAGAGCTAATAAAAAAATTTGGCAAAGTGGGTGACAAAATTAACAAAAAAATCAGTAACTTTCCTATACACTAATAATCAATCTACTAGTAAAAAAATCCGCAATCTCATTCTCAAAAAAAAATTACACACACACACACACACACACACACACACATATATGAACACACACACATATATATGTATATATATATATATGAATAAATCAAACCAAGAAGGTGAAAGAGCTCTACAATGAAAACTACAGAACATTGAGAAATGAAATCGAAGAAGACACAAGAAGATGGAAAGACATCCCATGTTCATGAACAGGCAGAATTAATATTGTGAAAATGGTCATACCACCAAAAGCAATATACAGATTCAATGTGATTCCCATCAAAATACCAATTATATTCTTCACAGAAGTAGGAAAAAGTCTAAAATTCATTTGGATTAATAAAAGACCCAGAATAGACAAAGACATTCTCAGCCAATAAAGCAATGCTTGAGGCACCACAATACCTGATTTCAAACTACAGTACAGAGATATACTAGCAAAAACTGCATGGTACTGGCATTAAAAACAGACACATAGATCAATGGTACAAAATAGAAGACATAGAGACAAATTCAGAAGATAAAGTCATCTCATCATTCACAAAAGTGCCAAAAATACACATTGGAGAGAAGACAGCCTTTATCAAGGAGCTTAGTGTCAAATTTATTAGCTAAAATAGCAAATGGGTTCTCCAAGCACTTATATTTTTATAGAACTAAAACATTTATTGTAGAACTCATAAAATCAAGCAAGCAAAAAGTGTGAAGAAAAAAAAGGCTCCTATGATATCAAACAGCAAAACAGCTGCTAGCATTTTGGTGCTTTCCCCTCCAATCCTATCTTTGTTCTACAACAGCAGGAATGGCATGTTATTTTACAAAATGTCCCTTATATCCTTTAACACTGTAAAATGCACTATGTACCAAAAAATTTATGTCCCATGTCTAATTTTTTAACACTACTGGGGATTGAACTCAGGGCTTTAGGCATGCAAGTCAAGAGCTCTACCACGAAGCTACATGTCTAGACCCCATGTCTATCTTTTTGTTTATATTATTTCCTTTCTATTTTGCCTAACACCACCATTCTGACATAAAATTGAAAAGAATGAAATAGAGTTTGCTCAAATTCAGTCCCCAGTATTTCTCCATCTGCTTCGCTCCTCACTTTCCCTGTTCCCTTTCCTGTATACCACTGATGTTCCCACTGTTTACCTTTAGGATTTTTTATTCATTTTAGTTAGAGTCTTTTGAACATATGGTGAGATTTACTGTGGTATATTTATGTACGTGGATAGGAAAGTTAGGTTAAATTCACTCCTGTTCTTAATTTATCCCATCTCATCTCCCTCCCTCTCAGTCCCTACATCTAGCACACCAGTTTTCATTCTTTTTTGATAGAATTCCCTCACTCTTTCCCTTTCTCTCCCATTTTACCTTCTTAATAAGGTCTAGCTTACATATATCAGGCAAAACATTTCATCTTTGGTTTTCTGAGTCTGGCTCATTTCACTTGGCATGATAGTCTCCAGTTCCATCAATTTACCAGTGTTTTAGTCATCTTTTTCATTGCTGTGAGTAAAAGACCTAACAAGAACAATTTTAGGAGGAAAAGTTTATTTGGGAGCTTATGATTTCAGAGATCTTAGTCCCTAGAAGGCTGGCTCTGTTCCTCAGGACTTGTGTGAGACAGACCACCATGATGGAAGAGTGTGGTGGAGGAAAGTAGCTCACATGATGATCACAGAGCAGAGAGACTCCACTCACCAAATACAAAATATGTACCCCAAAAGCATGCTCCCAATGAACCAACACTCCAACCACTCTCCCAGTCTATAGTTACCACCCAATTAATTCACTGTTTGGGTTAATGTTCTCATAACCCAATCATTTCACCTTTCAGCCTTTTTTGCATCATCTTACATATTGAGTTTTGGGGGAACCTTTCATCCAAACCATAATATTAGGCCCTGCCCCCTAAAAGCTCATGACAGGCTCATAATGCAAAATACAGTTAGTCCATTTTTAAGAGTCCCCCTAGTCTTAACAGTTCCAAGATTCCAAAAGAGTCCAAGTCCAAAGTCTCTTCTGAGACACAAGGCAAACTTGCATAGTGAGCGCCTGTAAAATGTCAAATCAAGTTACATATGTCCAATATATAAAGGCATTTCCATTCAGAAAAAATAGGGCACAGAAAGAAGGGATGGGCCCAAAGCAACACTGAAATCTCACTGGACAAATAAGTTCTATAGTTCCATGCCTGGCTTCTGGAGCACATGCGTCATGATGTTCTCTACAAAAGGCATGTGTAGCTCCACCCCAGTGGCCTTGGTGGTTGCGGCCTGGATGACCTCTCTCTTGGCTTGTCTCTGCTCAATTCCTACAGATTTCCTTGGCAGTAGTTCATTGCTATGGCCAGTTCTTAAAATCAGGGGTCTCCACTGCAGCTTTAGATCATTCCTCACATTTCCACGCAATGCCTTCTCAGGGGCTGCCCACAGGGACTCTGACCCTGGGGCACTTTGCCTGGCCTACCAGGCAATCATTTGAAATCTCAGCAGAAGCCTTCATGAACCCCTAATTCCAGCAACTGCAATCCTGCAGAACCAGCACCACAAGCTTGCTGTCCAGGTCTGCCACCATCTTGAGCACATAGCCAACACTCCAGGGATGACAACTATAGCAGCCTCCAAGCACCTGGGTGGCTGAGAACACTGGAAAACCTTCCTAGACCCCCTTGTGCAAGAAGAGTACCCCAGTGGTCTCTTAAAGGAATTTTTACTCCCTTGAGACTGAGATGGATGTGCTCCTAATTCCCGAGATGCCCTCAAGCTGTCTTTCTTTCTGCCTCTGGGCAAAGTCTTTAGAATTTCTTCAGTGGCAGTAACATCTTTAACAACTGCAACTTCCTTAGCCCCAGTTTTTCTCCCATCTTTCAACTCCAAGTTTTTCAAATCTTTCTTCTCTGCTTTCTGGTCCTGAATAGCACCATAAACCTGGCTAAAAGTTGCCAACAATACCCAAGCTATCACCTGAATGCTAGAAATTTCTTCTGCCAGATTAAGAAGTTCGTTGCTTTAAAAATAAGATTCATGGAATGTGTTAGGACATGGGGAAAATGCAGACAACTTACCTGGAACATAAAGCGAATAGCCTTGAGTCTGATTTCCAACAGAGTTCTGCTTCTCCACTAAACTCTGATTGTGCACATCTTACCAGCATTCTTGTTTCTCAGCTCCCACCAGAATCCCCCGTTAAGCTCTGCTTACATCAGTCTAAAACATTGCCAGCTTGCACTAACACACCTCAAAATCTCTCCCACACATTCCAATGAGCTCCAAAAGCTTCTAAACTACACGGCCACGTTAGTCACAGCAATGACCCAGTTCTCAGTAAAAATTTCTGTTTTAATCAGTTTTTTGTTGTTGTTGATGTTAGTAAAAGACCTGACAAGAACAATTTTAGGAGATAAAATTTATTTGGGGGCTTAAGGTTTCAATTCCTTAGGGCTCAAGGTGAGGCAGAACATTGTAGTGGAAGAATATGGTGGAGGGAAGCAGCTCAATGCATCACTCCACAAAGCAGAAATAGAGACTCCACTGACCCGACACAAAATATATACCCAAAAGGCATGCCCTCAATGACACACCCTCTCCTGCCTCACCCTAGCCTGCAATTACCACCCAATTAATCTGTACCAGGTGATTTATTAACTGATTGGATTAAGGCTCTCATTTCATCTCTCACCCTTTTTTTGCAGTCTCACATATTGAGCTTTGTGGGGAAACCTTTCATCTAATCTATAACACCATTCCAGTCCTGATTTTACCTTATCAAAATTTTCTAATCCTTAATCAGACATTCCCTCTGTTATCTGGTCAGCCCTGGGTATGATCTCATCTCCTTTCTGGCTGATACCCAAATAGAGAGAAACAGAGATACTTTCAGCTCTCTGGAAATAATGCTCTTCCCATTACCCTCCTACGCTGCCCTCTGGATTCTTTCTGGACCTAGCAATGCAGAGGTGTGGCAGAACTCCAGGGCAGAGGGACAATTCCAAGGCCTTCCTTGAAGAGTGGCACATCAATGCCTTTGTCAACAAAACATCACATGGGCTGTGTGTACCAACAACTTCATATTAATATACGAAACAACTTATCAAGAGAAAAGTCCATTGTGACTCACAGTTCTGGATGTTCTAGTCCAAGATCAAGAGGCCCTGTTTCTTTGGGCCACTGTCAAGGGCACATATCATAAAAGGAGTGAGTTTGTGGAACAAACTGCTTACATCATGAGCCAAGAAACAGGACGGAGACTGAAGTCCCACAAATCCCCTTTGTGAGCAGACTCCCAAATGACCTAAGACCTCCCATTAGATCCCACAGCACCTACAAATAGTGCCAACCCTACGGATTAAGACATATGGATATTTGGTGGACTCCATCCACTTTTTTATTGTTTATTAGTTCAGCATGTTTTTACATATTGAAGGAACTCATTGCTACTTTCATATATGCATGTATGACAAGGTAACTTGAGCCTAATCTTTTTATTCTTCATAATTGCCATTCTGACCAGAGTGAGATGAAATCTGTTTAGTTTTAATTTGCATTTCTATAATTGCTAGAAATATTGAACATTTTCCCACATATTTGTTGACCATTTGTATTTCTTCTTTTGAAAGTGTCTATTTCCTTTGCTCATGTATTGATCAGGTTATTTGTTTTCTTGGTGTTAATTTTTTTTATTATTGAGCATGTTCTTACATATTGGAGGGATTTATTCCTGCACATTCATATATACATATATAATGACAAAATAACTTGAGACCAATCCTTATCCAGTATCTTCTCCATTTTGCTATCTCCCTACTCTCTTGTCTCCAATGTGATGCCCCCCATTATATATATGTGTCCATATATACGTATACTAATTTTTGAATTGCCACGTTTTGAAAGCACACATGAGTATTATTTGGCTTCCCTGGAGTAAAGTATACCATACAACATTAGTAGCACCACTTGTCCCTCCATCTTCACCAACTCTTTGCTCTCCTCACCTCTTCTCCTCACCTCCTTCATAGCTACAGTCTTCCCATCTGATGTGCTAGTTCAAATTTGGTGAGTCTAGTAAATAAACTTGTCTTTCACCCTATCCTTGGTTTTACTCTAGGTTATGCAGATAAAAGAAAACATCAGATCCTTAAGTCTCTGGGTTTGGCTTCTTTCACTCAGCATGGTTTTTTACATTTTCATCCATTTACCTGCAAAAGCCATAATATTCTTTCTAATACCAGAGTGGAACTCCATTGTGTGTGTGTGTGTGTGTGTGTGTGTGTGTGTGTGTGTATGTATTTCGCATTCATCCAGCAAGGGGCATCTGGGTTGGTTTCATAATTTAGCTATAATAAATTGAGCTGCTATAAACATTCATGTAGCTTTGTTTTTCTAATATGCCAATTCTAGCTCTTCTGGGAAAACACTCAGGAGTGGGACAGCTGGGTTTTAAGGTGGTTCCAGCTCTACTTTTTTGAAGAGTCTCCACACTGCTTTCCAGAGTGGCTGTACAAGTTTGCAGTCCCACCAAAGGTATGAAAGTGTTCCTTTCTTCCCATAACCCATCCAGAATCTGTCATTGTTTGCATTCTTCATTTTTGCCACTCTGATAGGAGGTGGAATCTTGTGAAGTTTTGATTTGCATTTCTCTGTTTGCTAGTGATGTAGAGCATTTTCTCATATATTTATAGACTTTTTGGTCTTCCTCCATCAAGAAATTTCTATTTGTCCATTTATTGATTGGATTATTTGTGGTTTTGGTGTTTAGTTTTTTGAGTTTTTTCTATATTCTGAAAATTAGCCCTCTGTTGGAGGTGTAGCAAAGATTTTCTCCCATTCTGTAGGTTGTCTCTTGACACTCTTAACTAATTCTTTAGCTGTACAGAAGCTTTTCAGTTTAATGGCATCACATTTATTCTTGGCTTTAATGCTTGTGCTATGGGAGTCTTGTTAAGGAAGTCAGTGTCAACCCCTAAGTCTTGTACTGTTGATCCTATTTTTTCTACAAGCAATTGCAAAGTTGCTGGTTTAATTTCCAGATCCTTGAACCATTTGATTTTTTGCAGGGTGAGAGGTAAATGTCCTATTTCAGTTGTCTGCACATGGCTGTCCAGTTTGTCCAGCACCATTTCTTGAACATGCTGTCCTTCTTCCACACTATGATTTTGCCCCCTTTATCAAATATCAGATGGTTAAAGATTTCAGGGTTCATCTCAGTATCTTCTATTTTGTTCCACTGGACTTCAATTCTAACACCAATACTACACTGTTTTTGTTACTATAGCCTACAGTATAATTTCAGGGCAGGAATTGTGACACCTCCTGGTTCCTCTTTCCTGCTTAGTATGCTTTGGCTATTCTGGGTCTTCTGTTATACCAGACAAATTTGAGAATTGCTTTTTCTTTCTCAGTGAAGAATCTTATTAGTGTCTTGATGGGGATTGCATTGAATCTGTATAGGGCTTTTGGAAGAATGGCCATTTTGATTATATTGATTTTGCCTAATCAAGAAAATGGAATGTTCTTACATCTACTCAGGTCTTCTACAATGTCTTTTTTTAATGTTCAATAGTTTTCATTGTAGCATAATATCCTTTATTAGATTGATGCCCAAGTTTTTTTTTAATAGGACAAAGGTACTAATTTCTTCTTCAGTGGACTTTTTGCTGGACTATAGGAAAGCTAATGATTTACAAGTGTTGATCTTATAGCCAACCACTTTGCTGAAATCATTTATAAACTCTAGGAGTCTTCTGGTGAAATTTATTGGGTCTTCTAGGTATAGGATCATGTCATCAGCAAATAGAGACATCTTGACTTTCTCTTTTCCTATTCAGATTCTTTTGATTTCCTTCTCTTGTCTAATAGCTCTAGGTAGGGTTTCAAAGACAATATTGAGTAAGAGTGGTGAAAGTGGACAACCTTGTCTTGTCCTGAACTGAGTGGAAATGCTTTGTCTTTCTCCATTAAGCATGATGTTGGCTATGGGTCTGTCAGAAATGGCTCTACAAAATTAAAGTATCTTCCTTTGATCCCTATCTTTTCCAGAGTTTTGAGCATAAATGGGTGCTGAATTTTATTTTCTGCATCAATTGAGATGATTATGATTTTTATTTTTAATTCTGTTTACATGGTGAATCACATTAATGATTTGTGTATGTTGAACCAGCCCTGCTTTCCTGGAATGAGGCCCACTTGATCATCATATATTATCTTTTTAATATATTCTCAGATTGGGATAGCTAGAATTTTATTAAGGATTTTAGCGTATATGTTCATAAGGAAATTGGTCTGTAGTTTTCTTGATGTGTCTTTGTTGGATTTTGGTGTCAGTGTTATATTTGCTTCATAAAAAGTGTTTGGGGGTGTTCCAACCCTTTCAATTTCATGGAAAAGCTTGAAGAGGATCAGTGTTAATTCTTCAGCAAAGGTCTGGTAGAATTCTGCCGTGACTCCATCAGGTCCTGGGCATTTCTTTTTTTGGAAGGCCTTTGATTGCTGATTTGATTTTGCTACCCAAGATTGGTTGGCTTAGAATTTCAATGTCCTCCAGTGTTAATTTGTAAATGTCATATATGGCCAGATATTTGTCCATTTCTTCCAGATTATCAAACTTGGCAGAGTATAATTTTTCAAAATAAGATCTGATAATCTTCTCGATTTTAGTTGAGTCAGTGGTGATATCTCCATTTTTGTCTTTGATTTTGTTGATTTATTTCAGTTCATTTTTCCTTTTGGTGTGGTTGTCAAGGGGTCTGTTGATATTATTTATTTGTTCAAAGAACCAACTCTTTGTTTTGTTGATACTCTGTATTTTTTTTTTGTTTGTTCTCAATTTCATTAATTTCAGCTCTGATTTATTTTGTCTTCTATTAGGTTTGGGATTGGATTGTTCCTCTTTTTGCAGGGATTTGAGTTGGAGCATAAGACTATTTATTAGAGCTCTTTCCAGATTTTTGATGAAGGCACTCAGTGCTATAAATTTACCTCTTAAGAATGCTTTTATACTATCCCAAAGATTTCAATACGTTGTTTCATCATTCTCATTCATTTCCAAGAATTTCTCAATTTCTGTTCTCAATACTTCTTTTATCTATTTTTGTTTAAAAGGGTATTACTCAATTTCCAAGTATTTGAGTAGGTTCTGTTGCTTTTCTTGATGATGATTGCTGAAATCATAGCATTCTGGACTGACAGGATACATGGCACTATACCAACTTTTTTATATTTGTTAAAGTTAGCTCTGTGGACTAGGATGTGGTCTATTTTGCAGAAGGATCCATGAGCTGCTGAGAAAAAGGTAAACTCAGCCAATTTAGAATGGAATATTCTGTAAATGTCTGTTCATTCCAGTTGTTGATTTTTTGCTTTGATGATTTGTCTATTGTTGATAATGGTGTTTTAAAGTACCCCAGTATTACTGTGTTGAGATTGGTGAGGGTTTAATGTCTTTCTTCCATATATTTGGGAGGGTTGTAATTGGGGGCATAAATGTTAACTATCATTATGTCTTCTTAATGAACTGTTCCTTTTACTATGATATAGTGACCTTCTTTGTCTTTTCTGTCTAGTTTTTGGTCAAAATTAACTTTATCAGATATTAGGATTGCAACGCCAGCTTGCTTTGTCAGGCCATAAGCCTGTTAGACATGTTGCCAACTTCTCACCCTCAGTCTGTCTATTTTTGATTGTGAGGTGTGTCTCCTGAAGGTAGCATATTTTTGGTTTTTTTTTTGTGTGTGTGTGTTGTTTTTGATCCAGTGAGCCAATCTGTGTCTTTTTATTGAGGCACTGAGTCCATTCAGGTTCACAATTAGAAAAAATAGGGGAATCTGGATCCCTGACATTGTGACTATTGCTATATTTTGTGCCATCTTTTGGTGTGTATTTTGGTTACTGATTTTCTTTTGTATAAGGGTTTTAGAAGTTGATAGCATGATCTTCTGCATGAAGTATGTTCTTGAGAATTTTCTGTAATGCAGGCTTTGTGTTCATGTACCTTGGTAGCTTGAATTTATCATTGAAGTATTTAATTTCCCTGTCACATTTAAAGCTGAGTTTTGCAGGGCACATTATCTTTGGCTGAAAATTTTTTCTTTCAATATTTGAAAGAATATCATTCCGTGCTCTTCTGGCCTTTATTGTCTGATCTGAGAAATCCAGAGTAATACGAATTGGTCTGCCTCTGAACGTGTTTGGTGTTTTTCACTACTTGCTTTAATGATTCTCTCCCTTATTTCTCTAAAGATGATGAGTCTTGGTGAGTTTCTCATTTGGTTAGGTCTGTTTGGTGTCCTGTAGGCGTCTTGAATTTGATTTTCTGGATCAATGCTGATATGTGGAAAATTCTCCTTGGCAATTTCACTTAGAAGTGTCTTAATGCCCCTTGTTTTTTGTGCAATATTTTCTTCAATACCAATTACTCTCCTGTTATTTCTTCTCATCTTGTCAAATATTACTTGAAAGTTCTGATCATGTAAAATAAGTTTCTTTTCTTATCTGTCCTCCTTGAACTCGACTGATGTTTGTTCTTTGAGAGCTGAGGTTCTATTTTCTATTGAATTTACTCTGATATTTGTATCTTCCAATGGGTTATTTGGTTGACAGTATTTTTCAATTCTGAGAGCTCTGCTACATCTCTTTTCAGAATGTCTATCTCTTTATGGCTGTGGTCTCTCATCTCCTGAACTTGCTCTCTTACCTCTTTATATATATGGTCTCTCATCTCTTGAAATTGCTCTTATCTCTTTCCTTAAATATTCTTTCAATTCTTTGATTGAATTACTAATCATATTATTGATACATTTTTCTAGGTTTTCATCTAGGAAACTTGGATGGAGAGCTCTGGGTTTGAGGTTGAGGATTGTTTCCCTTTTTCCTCGTTTTTGATTACAGGAAGTGTGGCTTTAGGTCAAACAGAGAATAATTCTCTTGGAACCTTGTTGAGGGTATTGAAGCTTCTTATCTCATTGCTCAGTTGGGCTGGCGTACAATTCGGGTAGTACAATTAAATGGCTGCCACCCCAATCAGTGAAGTATTGTGAACCTTTAGGTTTTCCAGTACCTCAAGGGATAGGGGATAGAAGTCAATAAGTGCAACCAACGCATAAACAGACAAGTCAACTGTAGCTGTTACAGTGTTGATTAGCATCTATAGGAGCAATCGGATTAGTAGTTTCTTCCATTAGCACACTCACACTATACTTAGCTAGCAAGCAAACTTACTTTATCAAGTATGACTTTCTCTTCAGTTTAGCAGGGCCTCTGTAGGTGAGGGGAAAAAATGTCTAGAGAGCAAAGGGAACAAGGTAGGCAGGTAGTGTGGAACTTGTGACTTAGGATATAGAGCTGCAAGGTAGTACAGTGATGTAGGCAATTCTATTAATAACAAAGAAAAGACAGAAATGGAATGAGCATGGGGTAGACTTTGAGCGAGAATGAGAGAGAACAGAATAAAGTTGAGGAACTGAACGAGTAAAGGAAAGAAGAGGGTAGTATAGAGTGGGCCAAAGAGACCCCCCACTCTTTGGCCCAAGGAAACTGAGGACTAGTTTGCTATAATGTAGGCTTCTCCAGATCAGACCCCAACAATATGGATACAGCAGTCAAACATAAGAGGTTGCAGTGACAGTAAAAATCAACCACACAGATACACAAACAAAAATACATACATCCAGAAACATCAACTTCAATTATAACAACAGAAAAAAAAAGAGTTGGGAAGGTCCTGAATTATTATCACCGAGGTCAATATGTACCATGGGGGAACATGTTCATAGCTGACTTCTAGGTGGAGTCCTTCCCAGTTGAGTTTGTTGGAGGGCATGAGTTTTGGTGATCTCAGCTGACAGTGAGATTCCCAGGAGTTCTCCCAGTATTTTTCTTCTGTAGAGAGCTGCAAACAATTACCTTCTCTGCTTCCTGTTAGAATAGACTTCAGGGCCACCCAAGTTGCACTCTTGGGCAGTTTAGTATCTGCCTGCCCATACTCCTGTCCCTCTTCAGCTGGGGACCCAGGAGCCACTAGAAGTCTTGCCTATTCTGGATTTCTTAATGTTCCAAATGAATTTGAGAATTGTTTTATCTATACCTTTGTTAGATTAGTTTCTAATTATTTTATTCTTTTTGAGGTTATTGTTATGGGACAGATTTCCTGATTTCTTCTTTGGCCAAATTACTGTTGGAGTATAGGAAAGCTATTGATTTATGAGTGTTGATCTTGTAAACTGACACTTTGGTACATCCATCTATGACCTCTACAAGTCTTTGGAACTTTTTGGGTCTTCTAGATATAGTATCATATCATCAGCAAATAAGTATAGTTTAACTTCTTTTCCTATTTGTATCCCTTTAATTTCTTTCTCTTGTCTTATTGCTCTAGCTAGGGTTTCAAGGACTACATCCAATAAAAGTGGTGAGAGTGAACAACCTTGTCTTATTTCCAAGTTAGTGGGAATGCTTTCAGCTTTTCTCCATTTTGTATAATGTTGGCTGAAGGTTTGTCATGAATAGCCCTTCCAAAATTGAAGTAAGTTCCTTTGATCCCTATCTTATCCAGTTTTGAGCATAAATGGATGTTGGATTTTATTAATGGCCTTTTCTGCATTCACTGAGATGATATGGTTTTGTTTTTTTTTTCAGTTCTGTGTAAGTGGTGTATCACATTTCTTTCATTTGCATATGTTGAAACAGCCCTGCATCCCTGGAATGAAGTCCATTTGATCATGACTTTTTTTTTTTTTTTTTTGAGGCAGGGTGGAGGGGGGGGGAAAGAGAATATCAATTTTATTAAGTTTTTCATGTAGCTTTTGTTGCTTGGACACTTTGTTGTCTACGCAGTGCTGGAACTGCTGAGCCACCACTCCAGTCCCATGTATTATCTCTTTTTTTCAGAGTGATTGACAGTTTATTTAAGTAAGAGATACACACAATTCTTTAATACAAATGTTTAAACAATTGTAGTTTCCTAGAACAAACACACATTGTCACAAATTTACAGGTCAACAGTGTTAGGACAGTAACTACAAAATGAACTTCTGCGTATAATAGGAAAGTTCTTTGTACTATTAAGTAAACAGTCATAGAGACAATTCTATGATAACACAATACAAAAGATGCACAGATATTTATTTTTAAAATTTATTTATTTTTCTTTTATTTTTGAACAACCATACAAGTTATATATAACAAAATAATATATATATGTTATATTATATATATATGCATATATATATAATATATATATGTATAGTTTCTGGATATTAGATTTACCCCTGGGAGTGCCTCCCCAATTACCCACCCTTATCCCTCCCTTCTCTTACCCACAATATCTCTAAAAAAGTATTAGGTTGTATACAACATTACACCTTATCTGGATTTAACACATGATAATAAACCACCTTTCTCAATGGCCAGCCTCCACAGGTGAGTGGAAACATTAGACCCTTGGTTCTCTGATTTTACTCAGCATAATTTCTTCCATAGCCATCCATTTACCTTCAAAGGCTGCAATATCATTGTTTCTAATTGCTGTGTAAAATCCATGGTATATATGTATCACAGTTTTTGGATCCATTCACCCAGTGAGAGACATCTGGGTTGTTTCCATAGTCTAGCAATAGTAAATTGAGCTGCTATGAACATAAATATTGCTGTGTCACTCACTATGATGTGCTGATTTTAAATCCCCTAGAAAAATACCCAGGAGTGGAATAGCAGGGTCATATGGTGGGCTCATCCCTAGTTTTTTGAGGATTCTCCACACTGCTTTCCAGAGGGGCTGTACCAGTCTGCAGCTCCACCAACAGTGTGTTAGCGTGCCTATCTCTCCACAGCCCCTCCAGCATCTATTATTTTTTTCATTTTTGCCATTCTGACTGGCATAAGGTGATACTTAATGTAGTTTTCATTTGCATTTCTCTGACTACTAGTGATTTAGAGCACTTTCTCATGTATTCATTGGCTTGATCAATGTCCTCTGTTGAGAAGTTTCTATTTAGCTCTTTGGCCCATTTATTAATTGGACTGTGTTTTTGTAGTTGAGATTTTTGAGGATTTTGTAGATTCTGGATATGAGACCCCTGTCAGAAGAATCATAGCCATGATTCTCTCCATTTCCATAGGAAACTTCTTGGCTCTTTTGTTTCCTTGGCAGTACAAAAGCTTTTTAGCTTTATGGCATCCCATTCACTGATTTTTGACTATACTTCCTTCACTTTAGGAGACATGTTGAGAAAGTCTTTGCCTACTCCCAAATGCTGAAGTGTTGGACCTAATTTGTTTTCCATCAGTTGCAAGGTAGCTGTTTTAAGTCATAGCTCCTTGATCCATTGTGATTTGATTCTCATGATGTATTATCTTTTTGATGTGTTGATGAGTATGGTTTGCTAGAATTTTATTGAGGATTTTTGCATCTATGTACATCAGGGATATAGGTTTGTAGTTTCCTTGATGTGTCTTTTTTTGGGTTTTGGTATCATGATTATCATTGCCTCATAAAATGTTTGAGAGGATTCCATCCCTTTCAATTTCATGGAATAGCTTAATAAGGAAAAATAAAAATGTTAGTTCCTCTGTAAAGGTCTGGTAGAATTCTGCTGAGAATGTATGAGGTCCTGGGCTTGCTTGGTTTTTTTTTAAAGGCTTTTAATTGCTGTTTCAATTTTGCAACATGATATTGGTCTGTTTATGTTTTCAATATCCTCCTCCATCGATTTGGAGTGATGTATGTGGGTAGGAATTTGTCCAGTTTTTCCAGGTTATCCAAATTGGAGCAGTATAGTTTTACAAAATACGTTCTGATAATTGTCTAAATTTCAGATGAATTAGTGGTGCTCTCTCTCTCTCCATTGTCCTGATTTTGTTAATTTGCTTCATTTTGATCTTTCTTTAAGTGAGATTGGCTAGGGGTTGGTTAATTTATATTTTCAAAGAACGAACTCTTTTGTTTCGTTGATTCTTTGTATTTTTTTATTCTCTACTTTATGATTTTGGCTCTGATCTTTATTATTTACTGTCTTTTCCTGGATTTCAGATTGAGTTGCTCTTCTTTTTGTAGGGATTTGAGTTGTAGCATAAGCTTGTTTGATTCCTCAAGATTTTTGATGAAGGCACTCAGTGCAATAAATTTTCCTCTTAAGAATGCATTCATACTGTCCCATAGATTGAAATGTTTTATCTTCATTCTCATTTGTTTCCAGGAATTTCTTGATATCTGCTCTCAATTCCTCATTGATCCATTCTTCATTTAAGAAGATATTATTCAATCTCCATATATTTATGTGCTGTTATTTTTCTTGCTGTTCACTGCTAGGCCCATCCCATTATGACTGGATATGATACATGGGATTATATCAACTTTTCTGTACTTGCTAAGATATTCTTTGTAGACTATAATATGATCTATTTTGGAGACTCCATGCACAGCTGAGATGATGGTAAAGTTGGGATGGAAAATTCTACAAATGTCTGTTAAGTTCATTTGATTCATAGAGTTGTTTAGGCTGGAGATATCTTTATTGATTTTTTTGCTTTGATGATCTGTCTACTTGTGAAAGTGGTGTATTAAAGTCCCCCAGTATTACTGTGTTGGGATCTGTAAGTGGTCTTAAGTCATATAATATTTTATCCATGTATTTGGGAGCATTGGTGTTTGTGGCACAAATGATTCTATGGTATATCTTCTTGATGTAGAGTTCCTTTTATTAAGATGTAGTGGCTTTGTCTCTTCTAATTTTGGTTGAAATCTACTTTTTTGGAAACAAGCATCACAACATACTGGTTTCCTTTCTTGAGCGATAAGCCTGGTAGATTTTTTCCCCCAATTTTTCATTCTGTGGCTCTCTTTGATGTGAGATGTGTCTTTTGTAATCAGTATAATGTTGGATGTTGTTTTTTGATCTAGTCTGTTAATCTGCGTCTTTTGATTTGGGCACTGAGACCATTCACGTTCAATGTTAGAATAGATACGTGTGTTATTAGATAGATATGTGTGTTATTAATTTGTTCTTATCATGGAATGTTTTTATTTCCCCATCAAATTTAAAGCTGAGTTTTTCTGGCTAGAGTATTTTCAGCTCACAGTTGTTTTCTTTCAATGCTTCAAATATCTTATTCCACACTTTTCTCACCTTATGGTCTGAGTTGAGAAATCCCAAGTGATCTTCATCAGTTTGCCTCTGAATGTGACTTGGTGTCTCTCTCCTACAGCTTTTAATATTATTTCCTTGTTTTCTATTATTCATTTTGAATATGCTGTCTTGGTGAGTTTCTCATTTGTTTAGGTCTATTTGGTATCCTATACAGATCTTGAATGTGAGTATCTGGCTCACTTCTGATACGGGGGAATTTTATCTCATTGAGAAGCTTCTTTATGCCTTTCATTTGTTGTTCAAATATTCTCTACCCCAATTATGCTCAGATTATTTCTTCTGGTTTCATCCCAGACTTCTTGTAAGTTTTGATCATGCTGTGTGTTTTTTTCCTCTTCTGTCATACATGTGTTCAAGCTTAGTCTATCCTCATTATCAGAAGTTCTTTAAGGGCCAAAGTTCTATTTTTCTACTGAACTTCTTCCACTGAGCCTTCAGTTTGGTTGAATGATGATTTCAAGTCTATTGACTTCTCTTTTCAGGGTATCCATTTCATTGTTAAAAAAGTTCTTCATCTTCTGTGTTTGGTCTCTTATTTCCTTCTTTAAATCTTCTTTTAGGTCTTTTGATTGTTTTAGTAATCAGATTGTTGCTAGTTTTTTGTTGGTTTTTCAACCCACTCCCTATCCAGGGCTCCATGGTTGGGGAGTTGTGAGTTTGAGGCAAAGCTGTTCTAGCATGATTCCTCATTTATGAAGAAAGTCTTCTAGGACCTAGAATTGAAGTAAAATATTTTTCTTCTTATTGTGTATGTGAGCCCTTGTGTATGATTGTTCTTCTGTTTATCACTGAATTTGTACAACAGGTTGGTGCCAGGGGAACAGATCCTGAGACTCCTCTCTTGTTGAACTCATGTAGGATCTTATTGATGGGTTGGAGGTTTCTGTCCCTCCCTTTCTTGGATTGGAGTTCTGTGAGGAGAGTTGAGTTCACCAGCAGGCGCCCCAACCTGTGAAGACCTTTATGATTTCCAATACGCTACTAGATAATGAAATGGAATCAGTATGAAAATTTGATGCATACAATAAACAGTATAAAACAGCTTACCTTCCTCCTTCTATAACCATTTTAAGAAAGGAATTGTGGGGTTAGCACCTACATCAGCAACAACCTTATTTAACTGTTAGTCTGTAGGTGACTTAAAAGCAAATAACCTATATCAAGAATGGTGATCACAGCAGAAAAGTTTTCCAGTATTAATGCTGGTGATGCAAATTATGCAAACTGATTAAGACTGGTTGATGGTGAGTTAACAGACACCAAGAGCATAGGATTTATAATACAAGGGTAGAGAAAAACTTTCAAATTAGGAATAAGAGCACAGAGAAAGTAGAGATGATGTAGGATAGTAAGAAGAGGAGGGAAGGGGGGAGGAGTACAGTTGGGTTATTTTTTGGAGTGGAGATAGAAGGGGGTAGTAAAGGATCACCCTACCAGGAGGCTAAGCAGCACAAATATGGATTGTGGTGGTCAGAAGCTCAGAAATCAAAGGGTAGGAGTTTGGGGGACAGTTCTTCTCTATTGAGAAAGAGTTCATAATGGAAAAATCAGTCATAGTAAAGTAGGGAAGATATTGGAAAGAAAAAGAAAAAATTTTAAGTCCATATATCCATAGATATTTCAGTTCCACTAGCGGTCATACAGACACACCTACAATGAGATCCAAGCAACATAAAACCAACTGCAGGGGTTGGGGATTTAGCTCAGTGGCAGAGTGTGGGGCGGGGGGGGGGGTCACCAATTGCAAAGTCAAAGTAAAAGAAAAATTTGTTTTTTTAAATTTGTGTTTCTAGGACAGCAAGGTTCAACTGCAATTGCAGAGCTCCCTCTGCTGGTCACAGGTGAAGGTAGTCCAAAGATTTCCTGGGATTTTGACCCACAATGTCCTGTTCCCATTCCTCTGATCCTGATTAAGGATGGAGCAGGGGGATGATTGGAGAACCTTTCTTTACCTCACTCCAATTTTGTTTTGTTTTGTTTTAAAAACAAAACAGGGACAAACTGAGAGAGAGACCTTCTAGGTCCCAGTTGACTCCTGTGGGGGCATCATGGGGGATGTCCTAGCAGCCTCTATTCGATCCACACAGGCACAATGGCTGCCACTGAGACATAGGGTATTGACATCAAGTGCTCATATTGATTTCAAGGGCTGACAGCTAATTTGGGTAAGACCTGAGAGGTTGCTTCTTTGAATTTGAGGTTTTCTTCATGAAAGGCTTTTGCTCAGCAGCAGCATTCTGCACCCCTTCTCACTGAAAGGCACTGTTGGGGGTAGCTGACTCGCTGCTGCCACATGAGCTGGAAAGCTTTCAATTTGCTTGGAGCTAGTCCCCAAATTACCACATTTCCATGTGTCTCCACGTGTTTCTAGATTACCAGGGCTGAGTTCCAGCAACGTTCAGGGGTGTACTCACTCCCTGGAGCTGCAGATCATAAATGGGGATCAGAATCCTAAAACAAAAGCTGTGACCATCACCACCACCATTTTCTTCCTCCCACCATCCACTTTTAAACCATAGCAGTTGGAACATTTTTTCTATGAAGGGCCACAGTAGCGTGTTTGGATTTTGTAGGTCACACAAGCTGTCTCAATTACTTACCCAACATTGCCATGGCATCAGGACATCAGCAGAATAAAAGTTTTTAAAAAATATGGGCATGACTGTGAGCCAGTACACATGTATTTACAAAAATAGGAGACTTCTTTTGAGCAGAAGTTTGATACATCAATACAGCTGACAGAGCCCCTAGCATTAAGCCCTGCATTTGTCCTACCCAATCATTGCGGCCAGTTTCAGTGGACAGCAGAACCTGGGGCACCAGTATCTCAAGCCTGCCAACACCAAGATCCCACCTTATGTTTCTTCACTGAAACTCATAAGATTCATCATGTCCCTAAAGCAACCTCACATGTCAAATGAGCAGATTCCTCTTTCTGATCTACCATTCTGAGCCCCAGTGCTTCCTTCCAATCAGCCACAAGCACAGACCTTCCTAAGCTGATTCAGCAGCTCTGTGTGGTGTCCTTTCCCTCAGGTACTTAGTTACAGCCAGAGCTCTATGAGGCATCCTCCTGTTTAGTTCCTAAGTTTATCAGCTCACTGACATGGAGGAATTCTCTCAATTACTCAAAAATGCCTGGCCTCTTTCCCTTTCCTCATGCAATCTCTGATGCAGCATGGATTGTGGGGAAGCCGTGACCCATCCTCAGCACTCCAAGCCTCATAGGTAGTTTGCAATCTGAGAACCAGTGGCACCGACATCCCCCAGAAAGTGCTGCAGAAGCTAGGAGAGCAGCCTGGCAGAGCTACCACCAATCACAGCAGGTCTCCCTGATTCTCTTTTCCAGCTGTGCTGCAGGTCAGTAAATGTGTGTCCACAGATAAGGCCAGTGAGCAAGCAAATGTTCCTGTGGTCATGATACCAGACATATCCTGAACTTGAGTCTTGTTCCCAGGTGTTTGGAACAGCAAACCTTTGTAGAATGACTTCTTCAGTTTCATGTGGCTACCTTCCACACCCCTCACAAACAGTGGTGGAGAGGACAGGCTGAGGCAAAGACACCCAAAGGCTGCATCATATTCTTTCCTGATGTGTGAGACAGAAATCTGGAAAAGGGGTCCCTGACTCCTAGCAGGAAAACATTCATGGAAAAGAAAGGCTTTATTGCTGCAATACTCCATGTATAGTACAAAAAAAACCCCAACCCCAAAAGAGAATTATTTAGTAGTAGTAATACTGAGAAACAGTGCACAACAAAGCTTAACGCTCAGACAAGGATTAAATCTGTACCGTTTCACCCGACCAAGAGATAACAGCAAATATTATCATAGGGAACACTTTAGAAACTGGCAGTTGAGTAACCTATGTAGTGGTCTGGCTGGGAGCTGAAGGTTGCCACAACCCTTCCCCAACACCCAGGTTTGCAACAGGAGTGCAATGCATAGTGAGCACTGCACACCTTACCCTGTGCTCCAACAACCACCTCACACCTCTTCCATGGGCCCCCAGCCCTACACGCCAAAAACTACATGGCTGAGCTCACACCTGTTTTGATAACTGGTGTGGGCACACAATCCTCCAGCATCACTAGGGAGAGACTTGGTCGCTTAGCCACAGACAATCAGAGGCCATTTCTCTGAAAGTCCAGAGACATTAATTCTTCCAAGACATGGCAAGAAATTGTGGGACCCCTGTGGGTTTATGCCAGAGGCAGCCAGAACTAAATCTGTGTGGACAGCGTCCAAGACCTAAGTTCTGTGCTGTTTTTAAAGTTGAAAGCTGAGTTAGATGGGAGAGAAACTGTAAACCTCTTTAACCCAGGAGAAACAGCAGGTATAGTTGCTACTTCCACACCAAGAGAAATAAGATGAGGAGGTGCGGGTATTTATTCTGCCTCCCAAAACCTGACAGAATGCAAATATGGAAGGCCCAGTTAAGAAAACTCTCCATTTCAAATAGCTCAGCAAGGAATAATTTTAGACTCATTTTTTATTTCATTAGTATTGACTTCTGTATTGATTTGAGAGGTTTGCCCCATAATTTGATATGGCATACTTTAGTCCAAATTTATGTATTTTTGAAGATTTTAATGTGTTCATTGGAACTATTCTTTCACTGTTCTTTCTCATTTTTACACTTTTTTCTTCCTTTTCGCACATTATCTATTTCTATTGCAACTCCCTCTTTACTGTTTCCTCTTTTCTTTTTCTCTTCATGCCCTATATACATTGATGGTCATTTTACTTTCTTCAATATCTAATTTTTCAGCTTAATAGAGAATTACTCTCATTTTGGACTGTGAGGTGCGAAGAACATTTCCAGTAAGTTTTCGTGGTTCATGAGTATGCAGTTTACTCTGACACTGGCAGAGTTATTGGTGATTATTATCTCCTCTCAAAGAGATACAAGGAATTGATCATAGCACTGTGAGCAAACTGAATGGTTTGCTTCAAGTGCTTCAAGCCTGAAGCACACCATAAAGAAAAAGCAGTTCACCAAAAAGACCCTCACATAACATCGTAAGGGATATCCACCCTGCACAAATAATCAACACTGAAACTCAGGAAACTTGAGAAACCAACGTGCCTCCAAAACTTCCAAACACTCCAAAAACCGAACCCACAGATATCAAAGTGGAGGAGATGAAATAACCACATTTTGAGATCTGAAATCTACAGCCTGACATTCACTGATTGGCTCAGGATCTACACTTGGCTCCATGGACCCCATGCAATAAACTGGACTATACACAATCACCTCATCCCGCAACCAGAAAGAACCAGGTGGACTTTTTCCAAATATACCACTATTTCCTTCTAAGAATTTAACAATTTTTGAACTTGTGTATGAATAATCATTTTAACAGATGTTACCTTGGGCTGTTTATATTCTGAACAGGAACAATAATGTAAGGGAAAATATGCCAATAAATCATGTCTGAATGAAAAATGATATCAAAGTGGAGGAAATGCCAAAGAATTTTTAAAATTAATTGTTAAAATGATCAATGTACTTAAAAATATCCAAGAAATGAACTGGTGAGGGGTAATGTAGGATATAAAAGAGAATTTTGAGATTCTGAAAAAACTAAACTGAGAAACAGTCATTATACACCAAAGAATAAAAACTTTGACATCTAGATTACCATAAGTTTTCTATGAAAAAGCTGAAAATAAAGTGCCTTTTAGGAACTACACCACACATGCCAGTGTAAATTTTGTTTTTATTAACAATCAACTTTCTATAAACATTGCATCTAAACGTGCACCAATCAGCTGCACAACTTGAAAAATTTTACTTCCAAAACAAAGATAAATGTTTTTCTTTCCTTATGTTTCTGTCTTTTCTTGGGCTAGAGACAGAGTTGTATATTTAAAACCAGATCCCAAAGGGACAGTATTTCAAATGTGCTTTTGCATACAGCCACATCCACAACATACGGGATCTTCATTCACCCTGTTGGTCCTAGCCCTGCAACCCACCCCCAGGGTGCAACAGTAGCCCCACACTGCAGGTTAACACCCCAGGCTCCTGAATTGCCCCACTGCCTGAGGCCTGCATGTCTGAGACCAGGTAAAGCACATATAGATTTGGAAACCAGGTCTACATGATTGAAGAGAACACTGAAGGGGCGGAAAAACATGTCAGGGTAGGGAGGGGAGACATAGAGGTCTGGAGTAGTAAGAGACCTTTAACAGCATTTCCAGGAAAATCCTGCAATAAATTTGAGCACAACATCCAAATTACTGCTGGAAGCCAAAGTCAGAAACCCACCAATGGTACCATGACTTATGAAGGGTAAAGGCTAAGCCAGAAAGAGGGCTGGCTGGTGACACCCCTGAGACTCCTTCCCTCTTCTCCCTTGCCTGGCTCACAAGTAACAACCCCCTGGCCCTGAGACCTCAGCCTAGGATTCTGTTTGGTTTGGTCAAATGCCATGTTTCTATAAAGCAAGTGCAAAATAAAGCAAAACTGGAGATAAACAAAAGCACTCAGAGGGCAAATTGTACAGACTACAGGAGGCTGGGCAGACCCAGAGTCGCCACTAGAGGGAAGCACAGCACACCCTTGCTGGGTCTGCTTCACTGGATCTGCCAGAACAGATGTGTTGAACTTGACCCTATGGGGAAGGAGAAAAAATAAGGGGTCTCCAGCCTGCCATGTGCCATGGTCAGAGGTGAAGGATGTGGTATGGACTATCCACAGGGTTGCCAGAGAAGATGAGATGGTGTAAGGCCTTCCTGAAAAGAAGAAAGAGAGCTTCACAGGAGCATCTCATGAGGCCTGAGAGGGCTACAAAAGTCATGGTTCTAAAGGCACCTTTGTGGGAGGTGGGTGCCAGACCCACTGGGCCAGCTGCCTACGAGCTATCCCTACTGAAACACACTTTCCTTTCTACATGAGTCTCAGTGCTTTTCAAGTTCATCAAATTGGGTTTTATGGGGAAGAGGGATTCACATGCTCTATCCTGTTCTTTCATTTGAATTCACTTCACTCATGGTTGGATGGTAGCAAGGACAGGCATATAAGACCAGGTACCTTGTCCAAGCAGTTCCTAAGGGGCACAGATAAGGCTGACCTGAGTGGGCAGTCTATAGCTGTGTGATGTCCCCTGACTGAAAAAGGATGTGAGTATAATTGCACTTTGGGACATACTAGGCTCAGGCATGGACTGGACATGGTCTAGGAGACAGAAAGGGCAGGCTGACCTCAAAAGTCAGCTACCTGGACAGTCAGAGGAAGGTCATAACGAAGCATCTTCATAGACCAGAACCTGTGATCCCAGTTAGTGAAACACAGAGACAGCAGGACAAGACTTACCTCCAGGAGCTCTTGTTCAGGGCTTAGAGACCTGTAGCCTCCTCCCTACCTTCAACACCAACCACAGGGCTTACATTCTAAACAGCAAAAAGATCATTCACATTTCCTTCATCCTTTTTTGTGTGCGCAGGGCTAGGGATCAAACTCAGGTCCTCACATATGCTAGCTAGGCAACTGCTCTAACCACTGATCGATCTATATCCCCAAACCAATGTTTAATCCTCCCAACAGGATATTGAGGCATCCAAGACTTAGGGAGACTACAGGCAGGACCCCCAGACATTAGTCAGCCCCATTCCAGGAGGCTCTGGAGATGCTAGCATCTGGATGACAGTTACCTGGAGAGTAAGCATCTGAGAACTTAAGTCATGTTGCAGAGCTAGACGACACCCAGAGCTGATTATTTGCCTTATGAAACTGGGCAGTATCAGAAGACTTTTTAGAGAGACAGAGGTCATCTGATGGTAATGATTTTGGTTTAGTTTGTCTTATGAAAAATGGTACAAGAGGTAATCCCTGATGACAGAACAGACGAAGTTCAGGGTCAAGTGCCCCTGAAGGATCCTGTCTGTTCAGTCTAGTTAAGGCAATGATGGGTGGCACTGGTTGGGGAGCAGTGACACAGTGGCCCATGGCAGTTTGCTGCTCGCACCTGGCCTTCATTCCAGAGCTAGTCACTTGCCTCTTGGCGATCAGCAGTGGCTCCACGGAACTTCCCCAACAGGAGCCAGCACATCTGACAGGTGACAGGAGCACCTGCAGCATCCAGACCAGATGATATTTACGCTGCTCTTTCAGCATAAAGCCAGCACCAACAGGGGAGATCTATAGATATAGATCTTTTTAAATATTCAGTTTTGTTCTAAGTACTTCTTTCCCCTCCATTTGGATCTCAAAAATCTTCCTTTTCAGTGTTGACAGAAAAGAAATGTATGGGGCAGGCCTATGAGATAAGGACTTGTCACAAAACAGTCTAAAAGCTACAGGAAATATGTGACCTGCCATTTGGCATGCTTGATTTCCCATGAACTCTGCTATGACAAAGCCTCAGACCTGTCTGCCCTCTTCTCAAGACATGAGTGTCTTCAGACACAAATAGGATGTCCCACTTACTAGAATATATAAGGCAAAAAGGTTTCTGTTTTGATGTAAAAAAAGATAACACAGGTAACGAAGAGATTTCTAAATACAACACTCAATTTTTTGTCAATCCTGCTAGACACATATTACAAAATAAAGATTCTCTTTTGTAAAGTGCTGTTTGATCAGTGAATCATGCACCACCAGAGATATGGCACCGCAGCTTCATCTGCTCAAGGACCAAGGTGGCAGCATCAGCAGAGGGAGGACAGGAGTTTTTATCTGTAAGGCTGTTTTCATCTCATTTCCCTAGATCTCCTTGGTGAGAAAGGAATTCTCTCATTACTGCCAGACATCCTAATGCTTAGCTCCTGGACAGAAAGCTGCATATCATGGCCTGTGCCCACTTCTGCTCCTGCTCTCCCTTCTGGTTTGGCATTTCATGCCCTCATTCTGCTCAAGGCCGAGAGTCAGAACTCAGCCAGCTCCCCATGGTGGCCACATGGGGTGCCCTACCTTCCAACCACACACAGCAGCTAGACAGAAGTGGGACTTGGCCATGCCCAGTCCGCACGAGGGCTTTCCAGATTTGTCAAGGAGGGTTCAAAAGAGAGAGGCAATGGTGACGTGCCCAGTCTATGTTATTAAAGGACATAAGAATGGTACAAAATTGGCAGTAAACAAATTCCTTCAGCTCTTCACATGTCCACAAAATCAATACCCTCCGCACCATCAGACGTGAATGATTTCCGCTCCAGTGTCTTCAGGCTCTGTGCAAGAAGAAGAGTTTGTGTCGGAATAACAGATTCCATGTCCATCTTTATTTTCAAAATTGGACTCTGTTAGTGCAGATTTTTCAAAAATATTCTTTTTGCTTGTTTCTGGACAATTCTGAACATAGATCACTCTATTGTAAGCCTTGAGTCTCTTCCACAATTGTAGGTACACTTTGCACTGAATGTACATAAAAAGGAGTCCTCCAGTGAAGCCAATGGCCACTACCACCAACTTAGTCCAAAAGGGCCACTCTAGAATTCCTAAAAAAGAAAAAGACCATTAGCCTCTCAATAGATCTTATATTTAAGATAGGAAGTAAAAAAAACACAACTTTCGAACTTCTCATAACCAGTGAGGTGGAAAAGAGAGAAGATCCACCCACCACCTTTTATTCTGTTTTCTCAGGAGGTTGTTCCTGGAGATTCTCACATTCTATGATTTCATTTCTTCTGACTGGGTTTTTAACTAGCCTGAGGAACATCCAAAAAGGATGTTTGGTGCCTCCTACTTGATGCACTAACCCCCAAACCCAGATCCCCACAGTAGGGCTGGAAGGACACTCTGACCCCAAGACCCCAAGATGCTATCCAGGATCTGTGTGCAGCACTACTTCTCAGCTTGGGTTCTCACCTGTGCCCTGTCCCTGCTTGATCTCCTCAGCAGTACGGTCAATAAGCACATACAAGGACCAGACCACACAGGTGATGGCGATGACATGAAACATCACTGAATATGTGATCTTCCTGCGCTCGCTGGCTGTCATCTGCAGCTTCTCCCACTGGAAAGGTGACATGCAGAGTGTGAGGCTCAGGCTCACAGTAAATGAACACAGTGGAAGAGAGAGTATTATTGATGGCTACATCGGCTCTCCATCCCCTCCCCTCTCCCCGGAAGAGATCACTTTCCCCAAGTACCCAAAGCTGTTCTCTTTAAGCCGCTTGGCTTCAACCAGGTACCAGGCACAGCCAACTTTCTATGTAACTGAGAAGAAGCTGGGATCAAGAACACTGAACTATCAGCAGCAGCTGCTTTTTCTTGCAAGCCGACACTAACAGATTCTGTGATTTCAATCCTGATGAAAACAACATGTTAGTCCAAGACCCAGGTGCTGTTTTAGGTCTCCCTGACTTGCAGACTGGTATGGACAAGTGGAAGAAGAGGGCTGATGATACCACAACACACTGGCAAATGGGTCACACTACGTTGTGAAGGTGAATGGCGCTCACTCTTTGGTCCTCTGCTACCTTGACAGCAACAGCTTGACATCGATGCTAAGAGTTCCTGGTACAAGCAGACTCTGCCAGTGCCATCTCCTTTAGGAGCACATTAATTTACTTCAAATAGCCAGATTTCCTTTTTCATTTACTGGTTTCCAAATCAGAAGAAAGCGTAAAAGTAGAAAGAAAGAACAAAGTGTAAACAGTCTGCATATCTCTTGCCAATGGTAGCCGTAACCGCTATCCAGATGGTTCTATGCAAGGTAAGCTGAAAATAGATCATAAAATATCTAAATTATGCAAATGCCATAAGAGATTAGCATAGAATAGATGGAAAAATGTTTTTTAAGTAGTATGAGCTTGCCTTGCCTAACATCTGATTGCTTTCTGCTGGGGTTTTGGAACCAATAAGTTCCGTGGACTTCTACCTAAAACAGAGTCAGCGTCTCAATGTCTCCTGTCCCCTGATTACCGCTATTTCATATGAAACCCACAACTCCACTGTTTCACACCTTTGAAATGCTCACTCTCATGTCCTTCCTTGGTGGATACTTTTCCCACAGATAACCTGACCTCTCTAAAATCCTTCACTTTGCCTTCGAAGGTCACATATCCTTCAGAACTATTCCAAAAGCCTTTCCAGGATACTTCCTTCCTCCCAGCATGAGGCATGCCCACAAAGGCACTTTTCTCTCTGCTTGTCAGACATGCTCTTCTGCCACATCACAGCATTTAACTGGTCTCATCACGTGCCATTATTTGACTGCGTGATTCCCCTGGCATTTTATGTATTGACATTTTAAGACAGAAATGGACTTTTATTTTTCCAAACAAAACGTTCTGCGCTGGGCACACACAGAGATGTATGAAATGGTCAACATCTGAGTGGTAGGCCAGCATCACAGAGTTTCTCTAAGAAGGGGGCAGTGGCCTGAAGACAGCTGCATTTCCCCATTCACAAATACTTACCACAGGAGTACACAAACAGACCAGACC
Organism: Aplodontia rufa; assembly: GCA_004027875.1. Classification (NCBI taxonomy): domain Eukaryota; kingdom Metazoa; phylum Chordata; class Mammalia; order Rodentia; family Aplodontiidae; genus Aplodontia; species Aplodontia rufa. Next base: position 37,735 of record PVKS010016326.1, read on the forward strand.
GACTGTGTGCAATGCCAGAATCAGTGCTGGGGAGAGACGCTAATCTAATATTCAGTCCTAACTGGAGAGGCAAGACACTAACAATTAATATACACAAAGTTAAATGCTAAGATGCCACAGGACAGTCTGTGGGCAAGGGCCAGGTGACTGACACAGACAAGCAAACAGTCTCAGTGGAAAGGAAAGGAAGCATTATAACCAAGTGTCCCTCCTTTTAGGGACTTAGACATCGTACCAGAGACAACAATCTACAATGTGAACATACGCTCTAGCCCACTTTTTAAAGAAATGCACACAGGCACGCTAAGGTTTCATGATCTGAGGTGCTAACTTATTCAGGTTACTCATTTCAGAGAGGGTCAAGCACTTCTGAGAACGTCTCTTCCTCATACATACTTTTCTCAAAGGCTTCAGCTTGGTCTCCATGATGAACTCGTACTTGCAGAGCTCACAGCAGCGTGTGTCAGAGCTCTTGATCCACTGCTGCAGGCAGGCCTGGTGCACAAAGTGGAGGCTTCCGGTGCAGTGGCAGGGGGTGATCAGGGGGCTTTCATCGTCTCCTTCACAATGGCAGATCCTATTGTGGGAGAGATAAGTCAGTGCAAGAAGGAGCCCGTGACAAGGCAGGTGACACTTGAGTGGAAGTTCAATCCACCAGAGAAAACGTTCAGAAACAAACATCACAGAAGTGACTATGAGCACAAACACACACGCCCGCAAATAAAAACAATTACAAACTAAAATATCTAGCTTACCGCACAAACATGGAAATTCAGGATGGCATTTGGCAACAAAGAGGGAAAAAATGATAAGAAATGACAAAGCAATCATTTTGGAAAGAATTAAGAACTTCACTGAAAGATGAATTTAAGCAAACATGAAGTCATCTTCCAGAACATAAGACATTAAAATACAAAAAAAAAAGAATTCTACTTAAAACCAGGTCTCTCCTTCCCCCAAACACCAGTGAATTAAAAGATAATTGCTTTATAGCTGTAACACTAACTCCGCCTTCCCACCCTCTCTTATGGAGTAAACAGAGATAATAGTATCTCTCCTCCTAAACACTCACCATGATGAAATGCTACAACTGCACTTCTCTTTTCAGGGCCGTTCATATTACTAAGCAAGAATTAATTTTAAACAGTCATTATTTCTAAGGAAGCATGCAGCAGGATGTAACTACTAACCTCAAGATATTTAAACAGGCTTTTGAGAACAGGGTTTGCTTCCAACAGCTGGGGAATAAACAGGGACACATGTCCTGAGAGCAGCCATGGCCCTGACCTGGCCAGACTCTTTGTTTGTTTCAGGCACAGGGTTTCTGATACAGCTTTGAGAAATGTAACAGCTGGCACCAGGGAGGGGAGACTGGGGATAGGCTGGCTTTGGGGAGGCATGGGAGTAGTGACAGAAAGTGAGTTCTCAGAGCTTTGGGGCCAGATAAGAATGTTGCACAGGAATGATAAAGGTGGGAAGTAGAATTTAGGACTGAGCAGGGTGCCCACACTAAGTTAAAAGGAAGGCAGAAAGGAGCTACTAGAGAGCAGTTACTCCCAAACATTCATTGGGGGAGATGCAAGGAGTAAAAACGAGGCTGGGAGGGCAGCAAATGCTTAAAATCAGGACAACGAAGCTGGAAAATTGGAAATACCGTATTCTTTTTCCAATTTCCTTATGCAAAGTCTACTTATTTAAGGGTCAGCTTGACCTTTAATATGTGCAGCCTCTTCCTCTTTTAAAATTAGTTTTTCAAATGGCAACGATACTCCATCCTCCTGGAGAAAACAATGACCCCACAATTGGTTACAACTGTTTTCCTGAAACTTCACATATTAAAAGCAAGGTAAGGCTACAAAGGTGCAAGCAGAGATGGCCAGAATGGTGGTTCCTGGCAAACCAACCTGCAGGCATCCCCTGAGGTGGACACAGAAGAGAAGGGGGAGAGGTTTTCAGACATGGAAGAAGGACAATCCAGGTCACTATCCTTTTCCACTGAGCAGAGAGGTGCCCGCAGGACCCTGCACTTCAGTTTGGCAGACGTGCTATCCTCAAAGACGTCGTCATCTCCCATTTCGTCAGAGCAGAAGCCCATGCTCCCTGCCAGCCCGCTGGAGGACTTGGTGCCATGCAGGTGGGCCTCATGGCTCTCCAGCTCGTGGAGCCTGGGCAGGCTACTGGTGCTAAAGCCACGGGAAAGCAAGAACAGGTACTGGAACAGCCGCTGGTTTCTGGACCCGGCCTCGCCATCTGCTTTCTCTTCCAAAAGTGGGTAGTGTTTGCCCCCTTTGCCAGCTTCCACCTCTGAGGCAATAGAATGATTGGCAGAAAGGGATGAGACACAAGAACGTTTGGAATTGCCAAGAGGTTTATGGTTCAGTGCTCTTTTTCCTTTATAATGGAACCTGTTAATTTTGAGACATGGATCTTGAGGGAGTACCAATTTTCCTTCAGAACAAGTTTTTTCCACATAGTCAAAGCTTTCCAAAGCATCCCGGGCTTTCTCATATACATCATTGAGAGACTTTGAAAACGTTAGTGTTCTTCCGGTTTTACCATTCTTAGCAGGCTTCAAGGCCTGGAACCATTCTGAACCAAAGGAATTGCTCTTTGACGCCTGTAATGTGTCTTTACAGATAACGGTCACAGTGAGCCCTTGTGTCAAAGAACTCTGGCATTGAGGAGCTTTCAAGACAACAGCAGACTGCATGGGACTGTGGTGACAACACTCAGAAAACACTGCACTGGAACTGCATGCAGAACAGTGGAATAAAGCACAGAAAGTAAAAACAACTTTGAGAGAGAACAGACATCAAAGTTCAGAAATGAAGCTGAGGCTGGTGTGATAATCTGGTGAGCAAAGAGCACATAAAATTGGGCCAACTACTTAGACCAACAAAAGAATGATCAAACAAATAAAAAACTGAGAAGCTACAGACATGGTCCTTATTTTCAGGACATGGTCCACGGCAGGGTCAAAGCACAGTGTTACCTGCAGATGTCCTGGTTGGATGGCGTGACAGAAGTGCGAGAGAAGCCAGACACCGGAACTGATGCTGAAGGACTCCCAGCCTGCAATGACACACCCCCAGTCAGTGTTCAGGAAGGAGCCAAGAGGAGTGGAAACACTACCTTCTTGTGAACAGCTGTGAGCAGAAAAATCTAAGAATACCTACTATTTCCCACTACTCAGTAAGGAACATGTATTGGGTCCCCACAAACCTAGGCAAAACAACTACAACAGTACTCTCTGCTTTGCTTTTCTGTGCATACTGTCCTTAAAGAAAAGGGAGACAGTAATACAGCACATACTGAATGCCCCTTCTCTGTTCTCCAACACCTAGCCAAGTCAAGGCAGCAATGAGAGCAAGCCTGGGCTGGAATGCCCTGATACACACTAACTTTCTCTCATGCACACTGGGAGTGAGGACAACTTAAAGTTATCTGCTGACAGCTGTTTGCTGTGTGTATACGAGGACAGTTGCTCCTTGGGATGCTGGTTATACAAGCAGCCTGAGTAAGCTAATGTTGATATGCCATGGCTTCTGTATCCTAACCTATAAACCCCCTCCTCCCTGTGGAAACTGGTGCATATCAGAGCACTGTGGAGGGGGGAAGTGCTCAGCCAGGTGGCTTCCCCTGGACAAAGAGTAGACAGGGATAGGAGGCACTACTTTCTGGGAAGGTACTGGAGGCACAGTGGGCAGCAAAATATATCTTCCCAATCTGTAGCCACTGGACTTTCTGACAAAGCACCTGCCCAGCCTTTTGTTGCTGGACCATTTCTCAACAAAGCATATTTCTCAATAAAATTAATTTCTCAATAAAGATAAATGCCTTTCCTGAGTATTTCTTTTAGTCTCTCTGCAACCTATCCCACTGCCTTGGCACAACTGCGCTATGGATATAACAGCAGGCCAGCCAAAAGACTGAAGAGACCCCATGAGTGCCCAGACTATGATAGCTAAGAAGGGGACATGTGCCAGAGATTACTTCCAAAATGGCTTCCTACTTCCATGTCTTGGGGATGGTGCCTCCTTTAGACACTTGGGGGCCACCACACAAGTATGAGGATGCTTGAAAACACCCCAGTGACCAGGGGAAATATTATTACTCCCACGAGCAACATGGTGTAAAGAAAAAGAGAGGCATGTGAAACAGCAGCAAGTGTGTGGTGGCTCCTCCACAGAGCAGGGCAGGCAGCTGCGGAGGTGGGGCCAAGCAACTCCAGGAGGAATTAAAACTGGATTGTGCAACATGTTTAACTCAAGCAGGAGACTACTGAACACTAATGAAGAGTACTAATGAGAATTTACAAACTCTTGCCTGCTGCTTTGCTAAACTGAAAGGTAAACAGCTACCGTTAAGCTCAAGTAAGGATGATAATTACCTAAAATAACTGGGATCCCTGGTGACCCCAGCACTTCAGAAAAAGAATATGAGGACTAGGATGATCCAAGTCAGGTATCAGTGCTAGAGGCCAGACACGTCCTAGCTCAAAAGGTAAGGACAGATCAGCCATAGCCGGTGAAAGTGGATGTGGAGAATCTGTCTGCTCCTAACCAGCACATATGAATCTTCATGAAAGACTGTAATACTGCTGCACTGGTAGAACTAGGGAACAAATTTAGGCAGAAAGTTAGAGAAATGTAGCAGCATGGCCCTTGTGGCTTTGGGACACTGGTGCTGAATGCAAACAACAACCAGGGAATGAAATGAATAAATACTGCAGCAGTATTTAGAAGAACCCTGCTATCTCTATTGTCTTGACAGCTGCCTATAAAAATGTTTAGCCCAAGGTGGGGGATTTACCCATGGCACACCAAGATGGAAATCCACAGAACTGCCAGACTTCCTAAGACAGAGATAAAGTGCACCATATATGCAGAGAACTACCATGATCCTAATGAAAGAGTCACAGCAGGAATGAAGAATACGATTCTTCAAATGGCTCTGGGGTAATATTATGGAGATTTGTTATGAATCCTACATCCTTTAGTGGTCCAGTTTCTCAAGCAGTACAGGCTCAAACCGAAACGATTAGGAAGCTAGAGATTCAGAATATGGATGGGAAGGTGGGAGAAGGAGTGGGCAAAGGAAACGTAAGGGGTCCAATAACGAAAGTCAGGAGACATTTGTTTTCATGTAGGAAGGATGAAAATCGAATGTTCAATGTTCTGCCCCATGGATATTTATATAGCCCAACCACATGTCATAGGATGGTGGCAGGAGATCTGGATTAGTGGACAAAACCTGACACAGTATTGATGTTTCATTATATTAAAGATATGGTGTTAACTTCTGAGTCTTTTCCCACCCAGAGGAGGCAGCTCAAAGGTGGTAGTGCATTTCTGAGACAGAGGATGGGCAGTCAATACCTCCAAGTTGCAAAGACTTGGGTTATCCATCAAATAGTTGGGGTTATTCGGTTGGATAAGACTTCAGCGGTACCAACTTCTGTGATAGGTAAGATTCAAGCTTTCCCTACCCTGCCTACTCCCAAACAGCTGCAACTCATTTGGAATCACTATGGTACTGATGCCCTTTCACTCCATATTTAAGATGTTAAGATCACTGTGCCATTAGTAAAGGAACCCAGTGAGACTAGGAACTTGAGCACCCTTCTCCAACAAAAATAGTTGTTCAGGGGCTAGAACAGTGGTGGTTCAGCAGTTATGGCACTTGCCTGGCATGCACGAGTACATGAATTCAAAACCAAGCACATACATAACCAAGTGTCTGAGCAATGAAAGCCACATGAAAAACTAAACAAAAATTGATTTTTTTCTCTCTTTAATTTTTTTTAAAAATTAAAAAATACCTGTACAGCAATTATAAACCTTGAAAATATTAGTCCAAGAACAGTTCTATGAATTGGATTTTTCTAGTTACCCTGATGATTTTAGGCAAGCCCTACTGTGGTAGCCTGAGAAGCAACATGGTCAATACCTTGTGTGATGAAGTGTGGGGTGGGGTTGGAGGGGTGGGGTAGAGTCTGTACAACAGTGGCAGGTTGACGTCATCAGACCTTGCTCGCATCCAAAGGCTTAAGCAGATATACATACACACTGGACACTACTGGTATATGATTGCAGAAGGGCCACACAGAGGGCAACCACACATGGCTTTCAAACACTTGGCACTATGTGTGACACCCCTACAAATACAGACAATGACAAAGGGACATAACCTATTGACCACATGGTGCAAGAATGAGCTGAACGCAAGCAATTCTCAAATTCATTTGGAACAACAAGAAACCAAGAATTGCCAAAGCACTACTAAGCAAGAAAGATGAAACAGGCGGTTTTGCCATTCCAGATCTAAAACTATACTATAGAGCCATAGTAACAAAGACAGCATGGTACTGGTATCAAGACAGGGAAGAAGACCAATGGAATAGAATAGAAGACCCTGAAACAAA
>PVKS010016327.1:0-44159 GCA_004027875.1 Aplodontia rufa
TATAAAAACCTGTGTGCCTTGATAATAAACGGATTCTGAGCTGCCATCAGCTGCGTGTGGTTGCCTCGTTTCCCCGGCTGGGAGGGAAGGGGTCCCCGGACGAGGGGGGACCCGGGTTCCAGCCGTCGGCACTCACCCTCCTCCTGATCGGCTCCCGGGGGGCGATGCAGCCTCCCACACCTACTCACCTGTGTCCAGGCGTGGGGGCTGGCCAAGTCCCTGGGGAGGGTCCATGGCCCAGTGCAACTGCCGGCAGAAGTCCTGGCGGTCCTCCACGTGGATGTAGTCGTAAATGTTCTGGTGCATCACATCCGTCTGAAACATGGAAACAGTTACTTTAGCCCTAACCTGAACTTGTACGTGTATTTCAGTGACTTACAGTTGCGAATTTCCAGATCCACTCATCAAAGGCGCGTGACGTTCATGCAGAGAAGTCCTGTGGAAAAGAGGGCATCTGGCCCCTCTGGAAGGATATCCTCTATGGCCTGCATCGCCCCGGGCCCCCAGTCACTGATGCCCACTGCCCACCGTCAGGGGACTTGGAGACAGGATGCCTTTCAGGCCATGTACACTTTGGGCACCATGTCCACCTTCCTAGATCAACTCTGAGCCTCAGTTTCCCATCACTGAGCGTTAGGGCCAGTGATCTACTTCCTGGCACCGGGCTTTGATCTGCTCCCATCTGCAATGCTCACAGGCTGCTCTCACATCCTGTCTTTCTACCTTCTCTGCAGCACATCTAAGCCCTGAGGTGAGGCCAACCCTCACAGCCAAGGGGTTCCTGTTGGAAGCTGGGGTGTGAAGGACAGAGGCGAAACCATAGGCTTCAGAGACAGACTTCAGGGGACGCAACTGTGCCATACTGTTGAGAACGCTGTTAATGTGTGACAAAGGCCATCCAGGTCTCCTCCCTAACCTGCTCAGAAGGACAGAGGCTCCTTGTCTGCATGTGGCTGCTGTGGCCTGGGCTCTTGCAGAACAGGCTGCCTCTGAGTTCCAATTATTTCCAAACTGGATCACTTTAATAACTGTAGGGTTCTCCCCACAGGGGGAAAGGCCTTAGAGAATCGAGCCTTTACAAAGTTCCCTTTTATGAATTCACCCAGAACAGATGAGATCTGCTGTCTCTTCCAGGAATTCAGCAGCATCATGGGTAAGACCTGTGGCTGTGACCTGGAGGGGTGAGTAAGAGGGGCACCTGACCATGACTGTGGCCCTAACACAGAGCTGGATTCAGTGGCCTTCAGGCTACAGGGTGTATTGTGTAGGTAAGAGGCCAAGGGGAGCTCAGTTGTGCCATTGTCCTCTGTCAGCTCTCTCCAGGTCAGGGCTTAGGAGGGGAGTCTGGGCACATGGGCAGAGACCCCTCATGGTGGAAGTGGCTCCATAGGCTCCTCCAGCACCAGGAGGCTCTGTGCTTCTTCATGAGCTCTGTGAATGGAGTCAGCCTGGAGGCTGATGGGGCCACAGGACAAACAGGCAGCTCTAAACTGGCTGAGTACTCCAGTGTGACCACAAGGTGAAGAGGCAGGGCCAGGTGAGGAGGTGAGACCAGGAGAGGAGGTGGGACCAGGTGAAGAGGAGGCAGGGTCAGCTGAGGAGGTGGGACCATTTGAGGAGGTAGGACCAGGTCCAGGTGAGGAGGCAGAACCTTCTGCCCCAATTGTAATCTCAAGTGCTCTACCAGCTTCCATGGCCCAGCAGTGGGGCACTGTGTCCTCTGGGTCTGTCCTGCCCCTTGGCACAATGAAGGTGGCTCATACACAGCAAGGTCCTCATTTCAGTGTTGTGTGGTCTCGATGTGTGACCACTGCTGCTGAGCTGACCTGCAGTAGATGCCAGGCTGCTTTGCACTGGCCATTGCGAATGAGGCCACAAGTACATGGATCAGCTGTGGGGGCCACCATGTCAGGTCACTGCAGAAGCGAGTGTGAGCACATGTCCCCTGGGATGCCCAGCTGTCTTTCCTTGTGTAGCCACAATGGTGGACCATCATGGACAGGCCTCCTGCTTGGCTGCAATGCATGTGTCTTCGCATGTGAGTGTCTTCGCTTGTGCTTTTGGCTTTCAGATGCATGGGTGCCATGTGCTGCATGTGGTTGCAAGGACACACGTGCAAGTGTATGCTACCACGGCACCTTTCTCCCAGCTGCCTACTCCTCCTGGGCCTCTTCCTCCCTGTGGGCCTGGCTCACTCTGCCTCTCTGCTACCAGCAGCAGTGGATATTCACCACAAGTGCAGGCCCTCTGCCTTGGAAGGCTACTGTTCAGGTCTGCCCCGCCTAGTGTGATCTCACATGAACAGCCTATAGACTACAAAGCCTGGAAGTTCAAGGACCCAACAGCTGTCTTCTGCTCCTTCTCCTCCTTCTGGGTGGTCCTGGGTATTCCTGGCCTCTGCATTCCCATGGAAATTTTAGAATTAGTGTGGGAATGCCCACCAAAAAGTTTCCAAGTTTTATTATGATCTCATTGACTCTCATCACTACATCATGTCCCTATCCATGAATATCGTACAGCTGTTGGTGTAGCTGGATCGCCCTTGATTCCTTTAAGTCTGATCTCCACGTTCTGAGTGTAGGCACTGTGTGAGGTTGGAGGGTTGCCCCTTGGCATGTGGTGCTTTAGATCCTGTTGTCACGGCATCTTCCCTCTTGATCTGATTGGAGGAAGCAAGGTGCTGAGCCCCAGCAGTGGGCAGGCGGGATGCAGGGCTAAGTGGCAAGGGGATCTGTGAGTCTCAATAGTGTCTGTGGGTGACCCTGAGCTTTGCAGAGCTCCTGGAGGCCCTCGGTCCTCCTCAGTGTCTTGCAAGTTTCTTGACAAAAAGGTGTGGGTTAGCATCGCAGCGGGGGACCCAGAGGAGGGCCAGCACACCAAAGAAGGTGTGCCAAGGAAAGCATACAGACAGGGTGAAACAGGCCTTTCCAGGTGCAGCAGGCAGAGCTCTGCTTAATGAGTAGCCGGGCACAGCTGACTGCCCAGGTCCCGCCTGGCCTCCTGACCAGGTCCTCGAGGCAATGTCAAGAGAATGAACCCAAGGACAGAGAGAGGGATACCACTGCCGAGAGGTGCAGAGAGACCCTGCGTGGCCAGCTCTGGCTCTGAGTCAGTGGGGTGCAACTCACTTGCAGCTCTAGCAGGCTGCCTCTCCACCTCTGTGTGCAAGCGCCTATACCTGCTGACCCCAGCTGCAGAGCAGGAGCTGTGAGGCCACCCAGCTGGGACTGTCTGCCTTGCTGCCACGGGTGGCCATGAGGGGTCAGACAGCTTCCAGAGTGTGCTGGGGCACCTAAGCCCACCTGCTCACCACAGGCCTGTGGGAAGGCACAGACCAAGCCCTCAGGCTGCCACAGCAGGGAACTGGGTCCTGACCTGGGCAAAGCATTCAGCCTGAGATGCTCACAAGGGCACAAAGCTGCAGTAACATTCCGGGAAACATCTGCATAAAATAGAGGCAAGGCCTGATTTGATGGCATTTGGAGTAATTGCTTTAAAATTAGGGCAAAACTGTTTTTCACTTCTAACTTGTGGGGAGGAAAAGCCAAACTCCAAGAAAAACAGTCCTGAGATCTGGGACTTTCCTGGAGCCATGCCACTCTCCCACACGCACCTCTGTCCCCATCGCCAAAACCCAAGTGAGACGCCATTCGGCTTCCAGGGACAACTCCAGGTGTTCCGGGGAGCTCATGCACCACCAGGGCAGGCGTTGGAACTGAGGTCACTCTGAGCATGTAGAAGGCAGGCCAGAGGCCCTCCTCCACTTCCAGACCCTGCACACACAACCGAAGAGCTGTTGGTGTTTGGTACAGGGATCATGTCACGTCCTCAAGCTCTGTGTAGTTAAGGGCACAGGGACCCCACAGTGATGGAGGAACCAAACTACAGATGACACACTCTAATAGACACTTCTCCATGGATCTGAGCATGGGAGGCGGACACTGTCAATCCACCCAGAGGCTGGTGTCATCTGAGGGACAAGGGACCCGGTGCCACCACCTCAGTCCCCTGGAGATCTGGCGCATCTCCAGGAGACAGAAAATTCCCCAGTAGCAGACCACAGGGACAGCACTGGACAGCCCCAAGGTGTCACAGGCCAGCAAGAGCAGCCACAGCAAGGCCAGGCACCTCCCTCTCAGGTACCTGCCTTCACCAGTGCCAAAGGCTCTATCCGTGGCTGCCAGAAGCAGGCTCAGGGTAGACAGGAGACGGGGCTTGGAGACGATAGGTGACTGTTAGGATGCAGAGCCAGCATCCCCGGCGCTGCACCCCCAGTTACTGTGAAGCTTGGAGGTCCTGCATATGTTCGCTCTGGGTCCCCACAGGACTGCGGGGCTAACCCAGGTCTAGCGACAGGTGTGTCCAGGGGCACATGGTGTGTCCTGAGGGAGAGGCCACCCCAGGGTGCAAGTGACAGTGTGCACATGATTCCACACAGTGTCCCCAGGGCCTGGGGCAGGAAACCAGCACCCCAGGTTAAGGCCTGGTAGTCACCAGGTTCCCTACAGTTCGCAGGGACACTGGCCTTGGGCTTGGGTGGCAGAAATTTGATCTCAGGTGGGGGTAAGGAATTGCTATAACTATGTCAGTTCTGAGAAACTACTTGAAACTACACCTTTCTTTGAACTTAGATAAAAGCCATGCTGGCCTCAGAGACCTCAGGCAGACTTGACTTTTAATGTGTCAGGACTCCCCTCGCTCAGATCCTGGCCTCTGCTGCCTTTCGCTCTGTGTAGGCCTTGGTTTTCTGCCTGACAGTGAGGCGTTGGTCTTAATTACTCCACACACTGCCTTGCACTCATACAGCCCCCTCCAAGGACCCTCTGCCAGAGGTGGGAGCCACCTGTCTTGCCCCAGGGGAGGGTCCTCCAGGGCAGCTTTCTGCACAGGTGCTTCCTGCTGGCCAGCCCGAGGACCTGGGTGACCTGTGCCACATGGTGCCCATAGGGTTGGCCCATAGGGTGGGGGTGTCAGCCAGTTGGAGCCTCTAGGAGCCGTGTGGGCCCCTTGCTGCTGCTCCTTGGGGGAGCTGCGGTTTCCTTGTGCAGAGCTGCCTCTCAAAGTTCTCCTACTTCAGATTCGCTGATTTCCCGGTTGCTTCAGAGCATTTTGCTGCCCAGCTTCTTCCCCTCAGTCCACAACTTCCTGTGCTCTAGAACTGTGTCCCTCGTCTCCAGAGGGGTCGTCTCTGTGGAGTCAACCTGCTCAGTGCCACTAAAGGGCCCAGTTCTGTTCTCTGAGTGCCCAGTGCATCCACAGGCAGATGTAGATTCTCTACTTGACCTTTTGAGTTTCTACCACACTTTTTTCCTTCCAGAGGTCAAGCAGAGAGAAAGCTCCCTTGTCCTCTCTGGGCCTTGGTGGGCACCCTCCACACAGTGCCCTTTGCTGGAAGAGTCACTCTGCAGGCCTGGTGTTGGAGGCTCTCAGCCCCAGCCCAGCATGCTGCCTGAGGTCTGGAAGCCCCCAACCTGGGCTGGCCTGGGGCCGTGTCCCAAATGAGTGGGTCACAATCATCAGGAAGGGATTTACAGAAAAATCCACATCCCTAAAGGTCCCAAGTATTGGTGGCTTAAGATTCAGGATTGTCAGATGGGGACTGCAAGGGGCCACAGAGGAGCCACAGCTGAGGACAGGCACCTCCCACAGACCAAGAGGAAGTGACACTGGTGGGGCAAAGGGACCCACCTGACAGAGGCTGAGCCTCCTGAGAGCCCGGCCTCTGCCTTTTCTCAACCTCCAGAGTGTGCACCTCAGAGTCAGCAACCTGGCACCCGACGACCACAAGGCTGCTGGGCCTCTCTTACCTGGTGGAAGCCCAGGTAGTCCACGATTGTTGGTGATGCGTAAAATATCATCCCATCTGCACTCACAACCAGAGCGAAGCCGTTGAGAGACTGTAAGATAAGAAAGTGGGGTTGGCGGAGGGAGAGGAGGGACCTGCTGCAAGCTTCCATCCCACCCTCCAACCCCAGACCTCCAGAACCACCCTTGGCCTGCAGGTGTCTGTACCCTCCCGAGGCCTGCAAGGATACAGGGAAGAAGCCAGAGGATGTTCTCCTGCTGCTGAGAGTCAAACTGTTCTCCGAGATGCAAACATCAGCATGGAGGCTTGAAGAGGTCCCTACAGACACAGGCAGGAGAGGGCCCCACTGATTCTGGAGGCCCTGGAGGCCCCACTGCACTCTGGAGGAACATCCTGTCTCTGAGTTTTCAACATGACAACACTGAGTGCCATCAGGGGTTTCCCAAGTCTACTGAGAGGACCTCAGGGCTCCTCCCAGTCTTCTGCTGACCAGCCAGCCTCCATTTCTGGGTGACCCTGACATGAACTGCTGTGCTCCTCTCAGTCTGCTGTCCAGCCAGCCTCTATTTCTGGGTGACCTCAATGTGGCCACGTTCTGCAATTGTCCTGCAGGAGCCATGTCTAAGTGCAGACCAAGTGACACTCTCTCCTAGTTCTAGTGTCAAGCAAGACAATCACTAAAGCACCCCCATCTCCTGGACCTACTCATGCAGGACACGGCCACCTGCTCCTGGAAGGACTGGGCCGTGTGATCATCACCTAGTCTGGACCATTGGAGAAGAAGCTGTGTGACAAAGGGTGAACTTCAACGCTAACCTGATGTGTGCAATGTCTGTCACTGCATGCATGTTTCTCATTTTTCTTATGTCCACCATTTTCCAGAAATGCATCCATTCCAAGTTGATTTTAGATTTATCAATGCATACTATTTAAAACACTTTTCGATCATTCATGATTGTGTATTTTAAGGCCTGGGGCTGTGCTGTGCTTGACTTTGCAGCCTGCCTTTATGTGAAGAGCAAGATATACACCCTGTGTAATGGTGGTTTCTCAGCACCATGGCCAGGGAAGATGCACAAGAGACCAGTGCCCTAACTACAGTCATCGGTCATCTGCCTACCTGCACATTTGTCCACCCATCCTTCACATCTGTCTGTCTCTTTCATCTATGGATTACCATCTATCACTTATCCTTATACCTACCTATTTTCTATCATCTATCCATTCATCATCTCTATCATCTCTCATCTGTCCATTTAACTGTCATGTATCTTTCCTATCATCTATCAATCATCTATCTCTACTTATCACCTATCATCCATCAATCATCTATCTGTAAGGTGTATATCTTTTCTGTCAAACTTGAAAGATTGTGATGTATAACCCACTACCTCCATTTTAGATCCCCACTTCCCCTTTGAAGACAGTAACTCCCTCATCTGTGTCCACCCACCTGTGTATGCCCAACTCTTTCCAAGGACCCCTTCCGGTACCCACCAATCCTCTTCCAGTGAATTTTTAATCACTATGACCCTCGCCACATGTGCGGCGATGCCCACTCCCACTCTCTCCCAGTCACCGCCTACTCTCTCTTGCACCTGCCTCCACCTAATCACAGCCAATCATGCAGACTGTGCACCTGAGCTCCTCCAATTAGAGCAGAGGGCAGTATTGCATCAGGTTGGAATTAAAAAACCCTCATTTCCTTGTTGGGCACTCATTTTCTTTCACCCTTCAGCTGAAGTAAATTTTCTGCCTTGCTCACCCACACCCAACCACGTGTTTGATTTATAACATATCTCTACTTATCACTTATCATCTATCAATTATCTAACTCTACTTATCACCTATCATCTATCAATTATCTGTCTCTACTTATCACCTATCATCTATCCATCACCTCTATCAACTGTTTACCTATCATCTTTCATGATAATCATATATCTATGACCTGCCTATCCATCATCTCTATCATCTATTTCTCATCATGATATATCCCTTTCATCTGTCCATCACATCATCTCTGTCTTTCATCTGCGATAAGCATATGTATCTTTCCACCATGACATCATCTATATCTCTCATCTGTTCATCGTCATGTCCAAGGAGCCCTCATGAGTATCACAGGCTAATGGAAGTTCTCTCTCTTGTTCATCCCCGTGAGTCTGACACAGAGCAGCAGCAGGAGTGAGGGGTTTGGCCATCTTCATGGCACTGTTCATAAATGGCTCAGTTGTGCCTGTGAAACCCAGAGACTGGAGCGTCCCTAACATCTCTGGCAACTCACAGTGCATCAAGACTCATTTCCCTTAATTCTTTTATTTCCATAGTTTTTATTGGTGCATTACAGTTCAATTCTCTTAATTCCTGGACATGCTAGATACTTTCTCCATTTGCTTTTTGAACTTGGCCTCTTGCTAAGAAGAGAATCACTTTCCCATCACAGGTTTCCTTTCTTGGATTCAGACAAGTCGAAAACCTTTTGTGCACTCAACAGAGCCCTGGTTCTCTTCTTGGTGAACTGCCTGTGTGGGTTGTGCTGATTTTTCTACTGGGTTTTTACGTATTGGTTTCCAAGAGCTTGTGACGTGTTGGTACTGAAGACCTGCGGGGGCCTGGGATAAGGGCTGTGCCTGTATCCAGGACCCTGCTCCTATGTCAGAGGATGGACCAGCATGAGGCAGGGACCCGGGCCCTGGTCACACACAGGGCACAGCGACATCAAATCACACATTGAGGGCAGCATCAAGGCCCAGCAAGCCAGGGACAGGAGCTGCAGAGGAGCCCTGCAGAGCCCTCAAGTCAACTGCCCACGTAGGAGGAAAGAGCAGAGCTAGGAGTGAAAAATCAGCAGAAGGCTGGGAACCAGCAAACAGATCACCAACCAAGCCAAGATCCTGCTCATCACAGTGTTTATGAAAGTGATGAGCTCTAAATAGAATCCTCAAGAAAAGTAAAAACCACATCAGGAACTTGTAGATCCTGAAGATGCTAAAGAGACAATGAGGTAATTACTCCTCTTGTTTTTATCTCTCATTTAATTTTAGTGCTGCTGGGGGTGGAACCAGGGCCTGGTGCATGCCAGGCAGGTACTCCACCACTGAGCCACACCACATGTCCACCTGATACCCATTGAACAAACTGAACTTCTAATCAAAACCTTCCCACAAAGAAAATTATAAGCCCAAATCAAAAGTATAAAATCCCTGGGAGCATGTCAGAAAGATGGTGTGTGAGGCCTGCACTGAGGCTGTGGAGAGCAGAGCAGAGCAGAGGGGAGGAGGAGAAGAAGAGAGGAGACAGGAGGGGAGGGAGAGGAGGGGAGGAGGAGAGGAAAGGAGAGAAGAGGGGAGAAGAGAAGGGGAGGGGAGGTGGAGAAGAGGGGAGGGGAGGAAGAGGAGAGGAGAAGAGATGGGAGGAAGGAGAGGGGTAGAGAGAGGAGGAGAGGGGAGGGGAGAGGAGGGGAAGGGAGGAATAAAGGAGGAGGAAAGGGGAGGACAGGCCGGTTCCAACACGTGCTTCACACACAATGCACCAAGCTGGCTGAAGAACACCTTGGAAGAGCAGACAGGTGGAACTTAGCCCACAGAGCGAAGGTCTCAGGACAATGCTGCAATGGGATGAGGGAGAAAACTCACCTTCAGCCACAGCAGGAGCTCTATCCAACAGAGGAAGGAGGGTGAGAGGAACTATGGTCCTTTGTGCAGAAATAGAGCCTCATTGCCTCATTCCACACAAAACATCGATTGAAGACACACAGCATAGCAGACATCTAAGAGAGCTGCGAGCTCCCAGAAGGAAGCACTTTCGTGAGTCGTGAGTTGGGGCAGGCATATCTGGACAGCACAGTAGGCTCTGACCAGAAAAGGTCTCCACAGCACACTGGCTAAAGATTTAATCCAGAATATATAAAGAACCTCTACAAATCAACAATAAAAAATGAACAACCCAATTTTAGAAAATGGACAAAATATTTGAACAGATTCTTTTCCAAAGGAAAAGAAATGAAAATGTGTTCAGTGCCATCAGTCATCAGAGAAATGCAAACGGAAACCACATGAAGATGCCATTTCCCTCACTGGGACAGTTTTGGTTAGCATGGTGGCAGCAAGAGCCACGGACGTTGAGAAGCATCTCTAGGGGAACGTGGAATGCTATGGTCACTCTGGAAACTTCTCAGTTCCTCTTGAAAATGGTCATACTCACCCTGCATCCAGAAATTCCACTCTTCTCTGTTAACTCTTCTGTTTTATTAAGATTAAAAAAATGCCTTAACAGAACTTTATCACATGAAATTGCCAACAGTCTTTTCTGTTTGTTTTAAAATGTTCATTTCAAGTCCTTGGCTTTGGGGGTGGCGCTTTAAGACACTGGTAAGACCCCAAATGCACAGCTGCAAACAGGAGCTTATCCAGCTAAGAACCTTCTGCTCAGCAGAGGAGACAGCTGCACCTGCATGGGTGGCCTCAAGAGGGAGGAAAGTGCAGACCAGGACAGGGGGGCAGCGAGAACACATAAGCTGAAAGACTGTGAGAAGTGAGGGGCCAACAAGTGCATGGAGACTGCAGCTATCAGGGTGAAAGAGTCAACACCACCTCCTCCAGCGAGAACAGGCTCACCAGACAGACACTAGAGGAAGGGGCGCTCTCCCTCTGCACTGAAACAGCTGGAGGTCCCTGGAGACACAGAACAGAACAGCACAGCCACTAGGACCAGTACCTCACAGCAGCCACAGAGGGCAGCAGGCTCCCCATTGACCGGACAGGAGCAGGTAAGGGAGCCCATCGGGGTGCTGGTCAGCCACACACCAGGGAGACCCGCCATGGGCAGCAGTGTGACCAGACCTACATTTCCACACACACTCATGGGCACTAAGGATTGGCTTCCTTGCATGGGGGAGTGGAGCCGAGGACCTAGGGGTTGGGTTAAGCTGGGGGCACAGGCACCTGACAGGGCTGGGAAGTAGTGAGACAGTTTTAGGAGAGATAGTAAAATGGCTAGGTAGTCTGGACAGGACAAAGGGCCCCACCTAAGAGGTAGCTGGTAGAGAGTGATTGACAGGGCATACTCAGGGCCTTCATATGCAAAGGACCGTGAGGTTCACCTTTGTGAGCAACTCCTTTGTCCCTGAGGCTGGAAAACTAAGAAATGGGGGTGGACACAGATGGAAACTTGGAAAGAATTGCTACCTGTTTTGCATAGATTTTAACCAATAACTTTGGTACTAAGTTTCAATGCCTGCTTTGCATAGATTTCAATCAATGATGTAGATGCCTTCCTCAATGCCTGCTTTGCATGAATGTTAATTATGCTCAGACCCCAAATCTATATAACCCCTGGCCTAACCTCCATCAGACGGTATCCTGCTTCCAGGTACCCCTCGCCTTGCGGAGTCTCTGCTCTTTTTCCTAAATAAATCCTACTCCTTTTAGTCCCCCTTCCATGGTTGTCCATGGATTTTATTCTTCAAATTCATGAGACAAGGACCCAGAAGATTGGCGCCGAATTCACGGGATGAATTTCTACCACACCAAGAGCTGCAACACCCAGCTTTTAGCTGGAGAGCTGCCAACACTATTTTGGCTGCAGATAGCTGCAGATAGCCCAAATTCCCAGTTTTAACTGGGAATGGCTGCAAACACTAGAAGCGGGCTATTTTGGCTGCTGGAATCTGTAGTCGGCCCAGACTCCATTTGGCAGTGGGAGCAGAGAATCCAGTCTCATCTCAAAAACCCCACATCAGTAGGACCACAGTTGCCCACCAGCTCTGGATGAGAGGTGCTCAAAGGTGCCCAACACCAAAACTGAGATGCTAAAAGCTATGGAAGTACTGACTGTTTTGCTGATACCTGCCCTTGTGTAACATAGCAGATTGTCCACTGTCCTGCTGACCACTGCCCTGTGTAGCATAGCGGATTATCAACCTAAGATCAGAAGCTGGAAACAACCCAGATGTCTAGCAACCACAGAAAGATCATTCAGTGCGATATGAAAAGCCCATTTAAACAACTCGAGCTTGTGCACAAACATGGATGAATCTCAGAACCACTGTGTTACATGAGGGAAGTCAGACACACCAGTCTGCATTCTTGGTCTGTTTACAGGAAGTGCAGGAACAGACCACGCTCATCCCAAGAGGTAGGTCAGAAAGTAGTTCCCTGGGGTGGGGGGTGAGGGGTAGGTGTGGAAGAAGGCCTCTATACACATAAATTTGAGAAACTAATAAAGCATCAAAATTGACCCCATTAGAAATGCAAGCTCAAAAGATCAATTTCTGTAGAAGAAATAGAGTTATCAAGGATGGTTTTGGCATGGAGTTCTCTCAAATTCTTAAAGATCAGGTAACATAGGTGTCCCATGAACTGTTCCAGAGCACAGAAGATGAGGAGAAGTCTCCAATCCCCTTTGGTTTGATATGGAGAATTACGAATCAACACCACCTTTGAATATTGACATAAATGTGCTGACCTAGGGCATTTATTCCAGGAACACAAGGTTGGTTCTTATCAGGAAGTCCCTTAACATAATACACCACATTGCCAATCTAAGAATACTTTCTGTGCTCTCCATGACATAAAAATTCAACACTCATTTATGACAAAAGGAAACACTCAAGAAGATGGGCATTGTGGAATACTGCCCTAACTTGCATGTGTCCTGAAGTCACGGCTCACCTGATGGAGAAGATGCAACACACTGCTAGCAAGGCCAGGCAACGAGGCAAGGGGCCCACTGCCTCCCTCCAGGAGTGTGCCATGTCCACACCATGCCAGCCTCCTTCCTGTCAACATCTGCAATGCTGGAGGGAGCTGGGGGGCCAGGATGGAGCACACCATAAAGCCAAGGACCTTCCCATCAGGATGCGATGCAAAGGCACAGGCCCTGTTCTACAATCTGCAAAACTCACTGGAGGCCTTAACTGCTGCCCTTGGATTTCAGGAATTGACAGGAGGCCTGAGAAGGGGTGAGAGCAAAGCAGATGCCATCAGTCTATCCACAAAACCTAGAGAATCAATGACGAAATGACCCAAATGAAGAGTCAGTAAGCACTGAGCAGCTTCATCAGTGACCTCTCACACCAGGCGACAGAGCAGTAGGGAGAACCCATGCACAGAAACGGGGAGCCCAACACCTGCCCACAAACCCGGCAAAAGCTTCAGAACATCTCAAGAGGCGCAATCATTCCTGAACAGGAGGAAAGGCTGCCCAGGTGCAGACAGGAGAGCTAGGCGGCACCTTGCGATTTTGCACATCACTGGTCAGAACACCTGAGAAAATCAGCTTAGGGGAGGAACGAGGTGGGAGAGACTCCTATTTTCAGAGGTCCCAGTCCAGGGTGGGCTAGCTCCATAGTTCTGAGGTGAGGCAGAGCAGCTCATCTGTCTGGGTGACTGATCAGCACTGCTCAGCTCATGGGAGACAGAGGAGAGGAGGGAAGGGAAGAGGTGAAGAGGGGAGGGGAGAGGAGGGAATGGGAGAGGAGGGGAGGGTAGAGGTGAAGAGGAGAAGAGAGAAGTAGAGGAGAGGGGAGAGGAGAGGAGATGAGGGGAGGAGAAGAAAGAAGATGAGGGGATGGGAGTAGGAAAAGAGGAACGGAGGAGAGAGAAGAGGAGAGGAGGGGAGGGGAGGAGGGGAAGGCAAGAGGAGAGGAGATCAGCAGCATGTTCCTCCAAGGGTATGCCCCCCGGGACCCACCTCCTCAAGGGCCCACCACCCAGAACAGCACCACCAGCTGGGGACCCAGGCCTCAGCACTGAGCCTTTGGGGGACACTGCAGAACCAAACCATAGCAACTGAAGCTTTCAAGGAGCTGGCTATTTATGCTCCACATGGAGGGACCATCACTGATGGCCAAAAAACACCAAGAAAGCCAGGAGGGGGGCCACATCGGCAGCTGGGAGAGGGGCCACAGCAGCAGGCAGGAGAGGGGCCACATCAGCGGTGGCAGGTGTCCTGCAGAGTGTCCACTAATGGCTGTCTCCCTGGGTGCACACAGCATGCCACTGGTCCAGCACAGATGGAAGCCTGGTGTGTGGAAGAGGTGCCATGAGTTGCAGGACAGAGCTGGGCTCCATGGAGGGAGCTGCAGAACACATCACTGCCACTATTGGTCAGTGTGTTGAGGAAGAGAGGAGGATCTGGCCTTCCTTTTGCAGGCTGAAGGACAGTGGCTCAGCTGGGAGCCATTGTTTCTGAGGGGAGGTCGCCCCTGCTGCCTGCCCTGCTGTCCTGTATCCCCTTGCCTCATAGAAGGCTCTGACTTTCCTGAGCTGTGTGGTGCACGTGGGGCTCCAGGGTCCTCTGCACCTCGTGGATCCCATGCACAGCCAGAGGTCCCCCCTTCTTGAAGCCTGGAGAACAAGTGGACCTGCCTCCCCTGCCTTGGGACTCTCCATCCTTCCTCCCGGCACAGTGATGACTGATGCGATCACATCCTGCTTCAAACGCCTGGTCATGCAGGCAGAGGCTGGCTCTGGAACTCTGCTTCGTGATGAGAGAACTGCAGTAGTCTGTCCTTCCATGTTCCTGCAGGAAACGCAGGTACGCAGTTGGCAGCATGAGCCAAGGGGCTGATAGGAGACTCTGACCACAGTGCACACCTTGCACACACTGCCCAGAAGCCCTGTTCTGGGAAGCCAACCAGGGCTGGGTCACATTGTGGAGGGCTCCTTCCGGCACTGCTTGATCTCAGTTGTTTCCTCCCTGATTCCCCCTTAACTCCGGGGTCAACTTTCTGCCTCCTTCTGTTGGGTATAGATGCACGCCATTGCTGGAGCCAGAACTGCTCACAGAGTCCAGAGTTGGTTCCTCCCAGAGGTCCCCATGCTACCCAAGTTCAGAAAGGAAGGCCACACATGGGCATGGGCTTGGCCTTGCACTGTAGCCTCCTGCGCTGCAGTTGCATGTCCCAGCTGTCCAAGTACAATTTGACAAGAAGTCAAGGTTCTTGTGAATACATGGATTCCTTCCAGGATCCCACTGAGTCAGCAAGGGATGGGGGAAGGAGGATGATTCCACACTGATGAGCACAGGGAGCTGGGCATCTCAGGCTGCTGGCTGCATGTGAGTTAGGACTGAAACCCCCTGGGCAGCTCTCTCATGGCCTTGCTCCTGCCTGGCTATGAAAGCCCGGCCACCTCACCCACTCTCTGCCTTCTCAGGGTTGGGGATGACTTCATGGCCTGGAGGCCAACACATGTGAGCAGGAGGGCCAGGTCTCCTGCACCTTGATGCGGACAGCTTCTGGCTGGCTCACAGCTAATGGAAAAGGCTGGCACCAGGCCAGGGACCACACCTGGTGGCTGAGCCTGTCACAGTCATCCACCCGACGAGGCTTATGCAGTGAATCCCTGTGCAGCTCCAACCAGCGTTAGAGAGGAGGGAGCGGACGGTCATCCAAGAAGTAGCCCTTAGTCTGCAGACATGCCCAAATCTGCCCCCACGAGGCTCTGTCCTCCTTGGGGGGTCCTGGGACATTTGGGCTCTGCTGATACCGCCAACTGGGATACCAAGTCCACTGTGTCACTGACCTGCAGGAGGGATACGGCTCTTCTTCCAGGCTGGATCAACATGCTCTAAAGCTTACTCGAGGGCACCAGTGGCCTGAGCCCCACCCGCACCCAGTGGGTCTGGAGACCGAATTTGCACCACCTCAGAGCCACTTCAGAGAAGTCTGACCTAAGGACCAAGAGCTCCACCAGCCTCCTATGGCTCAGAGAAATGTCCCTGGAGGACTCTCTTAGCACTCCATTAGTTTTAGCACTTGTGAGGAGGCTGGGTCCCACAGAGGCCAGACTGCTGTGTCCCACCCACCACTGGCTAAGACAGTGCTTGCGGTGGCAATCTGTCTGTAAGTCTTCAGAGCTGTGATAAAGTACATGAAGCACAAAGCCCAGCCTTTGGGCCGGTTCTAAATCCATGTTCCGTAGCATCAAGCCCACTCCCGCTGGGCAGCCACCCCATGCCCACCTCTGACTCTCCATCTTCTCTGCATCAGTGGACAGCTCCTCTACCCCAGCCAGTCCCACCAAACCCCACTCAACCTGCTAGGCAGAATGGCACAGCCCTCACCCTCCTGTGATGCCCACTACACTTGGCATGATGCCATGAAGGTCCATCCCTCCTGTCCTGAATGCCACCTTTGCAACTTCCACATCAAGTGGGACCATGCCAACCTGAGTGTGAGGTCCTGCAGCTCCTCTGTGGGCCACAGATGCCAGCACTCAACGCTTTTCCAAGTGAATGGTATTCTGTTGCACTGAAGCACATTTTCCTTATTGTCAGTTGATGGGCACTCAGGTGGTCCTGCATCTTGCCTGCAGTGACAGTGTCGCAGTGATCTTGGGAGTGCAGATGGAAGGAATGGGACTGCTGGGTCTTATGGTAGCTCTAGTTTTGATTTTTTGAATTGTCCACACTCTTCCCCACAATGGCTGTGCCGACGTACAATTCCCCCACTGTGTGCAAGGCCCCCTCCATGTCCTCGACAACAGTCCTTTTGGTAACTGTGGCTCTTGCTGAGAGGGGTGCTGAGGCCTCACTGTGTGTGGTTGCTGCTCTGATGGTTAGTGAGGCTAAGAGCCATTTGATTGTTTTCTTTGGAGAAATGGCTTTCCAGGTCCTTTGCACATTTTGTTTTCTTGGTATTGGGGATTGAACCCAGGGGTGCTCCACCTCTCAGCTCCACCCAGCCCTTTTCATTTGTTTCAAGACAGGGTCTTGCTAAGTTGCCCAGGCTGACCTTGAACTTGCAACCCTCCTGCCTCAGCCTCCCCATGCTGGGATTATAGGTGTGGCTGCAGCACTGGCTCTTTGCACACTTTGGATCAAGTTGCCTTCCTGCTACTGAGTAGTGAACTGTATCTGAGCTACTGCCCTGTACCAGGTGGCAGCTGCTCCCCCGCTGTGTGCTGTGCAGGAGGTGATCCTGTCTGTCTGTTCTGCTTTTCTATTCCTCTCTTGCAGACCCTGGCGCTTCCCACATCTGGCCTGCCAAGCAACACTGCTCGGAACAAGTGTGCAGACAGTGGTTACAGCTTAAAGAGGGCATGAAGGTGCATGTCACTGTGACTTCCATGGA
Organism: Aplodontia rufa; assembly: GCA_004027875.1. Taxonomy (NCBI): domain Eukaryota; kingdom Metazoa; phylum Chordata; class Mammalia; order Rodentia; family Aplodontiidae; genus Aplodontia; species Aplodontia rufa. The sequence continues at coordinate 16,887 of PVKS010016327.1, forward strand.
ATGAGGGAAGATTCGGACATGTGGACAAGTCTCAGTGCACACTTTCTGTCCTTAAAAGTGGTAGGCTGAGGCAGGAGGATTGCAAATTCAAGGCCAGTCTCAGCAACTTAGTAAGGCCCTGTTTCAAAGTAAAAACTAAAAATGGCTGGGGATGCAGCTCAGAAGAAGAAAAGGTAAGATGGTACCCAGCAGCTTGGCCTGCGTCCCACAGCCACTAAAGAGTGCAATGGCTCCAGGTGCTTCGCCTGGTACATGCTGGACTTTGTCCTGCCTGCTCTTGATTCAGGGGAATGTCCTGAAGTTCCACAGCCTGGTGTCCCTGACCTGGTGGCAGCAGGATCCAGGCACAGATCAACTGTTGCAGATAGGGGTGCCAGGCTGTGAGTTTTGGCAGGGACACCTGGCTGCTGCCATCCTAGATGCATGACAGCAGCAGGCAGGGCAGCCTGGGAAGCCTTGTCCAGCCCCAGCCCCAGGAGCCTGGTGGATGGCTGCCATGCCCACTTCAGCCAGGAGCCTGCCCTGTGTCCCAGAATGGACAGACCCGGACCCAGGGCCCTTGCAGCCTTGTTTGGGGACTCAGGCAGAGATGCAATGCGAGGCAGTCATCACCTCTGCTAAGGGCTTGTCACTCTGCTGTCTGAGGACCCAGGCGCCAGAGGGGCAGCAGGCTAGAAGGAAGTCGCTAGGGTCTGGCGCCACCCGCAGGAGACCTGGCTGGGCGCAGGTGAGGTCCTGAGTGGGAGCCCATGCTGTCCCCACCATCCCCAGGCTGTGCCTGCGGCTGTGCCCCAGCTTCGGGCTGCACGCACAATGACTCTTACTAATAATAGTTCAAAGACGGAAGAGAGTTTCAAGGCTTGAGTGTATAAAATGTCTTCTTAAAAAAGATTTTATGAGATTAGTCACAAGAAAAAACAATCTTAATTTTAACTACAAGGCAGAAATTCTTTTAAAAGACCATAAAATGCTGTTTGTGGAATCATATGGATTCAATATTGGACTGACTTTCTGGTCCAAAATCGTCACGCCAAATACTTGCACACATGTGGGACCATCTCCCAAATGTGCCTGGCGAGCGTTTGTTTGTTTTCTCTGCCTCTCTTTTTTAATCCTGCAAGAGATTTTTGGTTTTCTCTAAACATGGTGTATGGAAAATGAGATCACTTTTCCAAGTGGAAAAAGGATTTGGCTCCAAGGTTGCACTTTTTTTAAGGGGAAAAGTCACATCTACGCTCAACTGCTGAAAGCCAGGCGTGTGCACCTGCCACTCAGGATGGCGGACAGTGGGGCAAGGCCCATTCACCACCACTGTGGCCTCTGCAGGCAGAGGCCGCGTGTCGAGCATCTAGGACTTCCTTTGGCAAACTCTTGGAATATCCTGATTTCTTCCAGTCCCAGGCAGCAAAATAGCCAGCAAGTACTTCAAAGATTATTTTTGTCAAGGTCATGAAGAGGGAAAAAAGAGGGAGAAAGGAACAATTCTAAACAGCCCTCTGCTGCTCTTCCTTGGCAGAGGGGAAGTTGGGAGTCTGTCCTCCCCTGAGAGCTGTTGCCTCGGCGACCAAGCAGCAACAGCCCGGCCAGTCACGCGAGCTGGCGGCACCGGCAGGCGTCGGGCAGCTGGCGCGGCCTCCTGGAGCCAGATCACTCGCGGGGGCACCACATGGGGCTTGTGTGCGTGCGAGCAGTGTTCTTGCTTGGGGAGCGGAATAACTGGCTGTTTATAGATCCCACAGGCAGTAAATTCAGGCTTGAATTTCTCACAACCCAGCAGCTGCGGCCCTTGGAGCTATACCCTGAGCGGTATGCTATAGCCACCAAACCCAGGCAGGTACGCCCCAGGGAGTCCCTCTTCCCTGACTGGAGCATGCAGCTCACCTGCCTCTGTCTCTGCTCCAGGGGAGCTATTTGCTGCAGCTGTGGCACAGGGCGCGGGGAGGCAAAGGTGCTGGCACAGGGCTGTCTGGGGGCCAGATCCCACAGGGACACCATCGATGCTTCTCCCTCCCAGACAGAGGCTGCCTCCTCCAGCACTGGGCATCCAGGCAGTGGTATAGCATCCCTGGTTCAATCCCCACTACCAAACATGCAGACAGCAGAGAAAAACTTGGGCCCTGTGCTCTGAATGCAGACACTTCAGAGTGGGGCCATGGCGGTTCCGATGGTGAAGGGCATGGTGCATCTCTATCCAGGACGAAGCCTGCATCCTGCTGGCCCCTGAGACTCAGGACCACCTCTCCAGGCTTATCCTGCACAAGTGACCTCAGCCTTGAAGACCTTCAGGGTCAGATCTTCCCCAGACAAGCTTCTAGGCCTTTCCAAGGTGAGCTCCAGGGCCACACTGTTCCAGCCCAGGAAGGGGAAGTTTGGGTCAGGCCCTCTGCACAGAACATGGCCACGCAGGTGGGCTGCTTCCTCTGTGGAGCCTTGCAGCTGCTGTGCAGAGAGCTCTGGGGTGGGGGGTGAGTCCGTGCTGGGAGAAGCAAGAGCACAAGCAGCTCCTTGAGGGGCAGTGACCCAGGTGCCCACTCCTTGGGGGGCAGTGACCATTTTCCTGGAGCCCAGAAGGGCAGGCTCTGCTCAGGACAGCTGAGACACTGCGGATCACACTCTTGCAGATCTGAGCAGTGCCCGAGCCACATGAGTCAAATGGACAAGATGCTCAGAACCTGAGCATGGCCCAGTTCACCTGTTTCCTCCATGGGTCCACCCTCCAGGAGGCCTTTTGTCACCCACAGGGCCAGTGGCCTGGGGCCTGCAGGAGAAGGACCTGTGATACACATGTCCAAGCCCAGCTGCATCCAAGGAAGCACAGGGGCCAAGTGACCACCACTGCCCAGTGACTGTAGATGGTCAGGGGATGATGGTAAACAGTCAGGAGCTAATCATATATTTAGTCAGGGACTAAGAGTAGACATTCAGGGGCTGCTGGTGGAGTCTGGGGGTCTAAAAGTCACAGAGAGGCCCAGTCCCAGACACCTGAACTTCCCTCTGGGGTAGGGCCAGGAGCCAGGGGCTGACCAGCAGGGAGGCCACTAGACTCGAGCCTGGACAATCTTTCTGGCACGTGTGACAGGGAACTTCTGGCAGGAACTGCCTCAGGCAGGCCTAGGACACTTCTGTGCATCACAGGGACCATCTGTCTCCCTGGGCTCACCTTCACGGCCATGTTCACTCACAGGCCAGCCACAGGGCCAGAGTTATCCTCCTGCACACTTATCTGTATCTGCTGAGCCCAGAAGGTAAAGCCACTTCAGAGGCATTTCAGAACAATAGGCCCAGAGTCACAACACATGGTAATAACATGGGTTTCTCTGGGCAGAAAGGCCCAGAGGAAGCAGGAAGCCCTGGTCCAGCAGACGGACTGGGCATATTCTGCATCCTGCTCACTGGGGGCTGGGGACTCAGAATTGAGCAGGGAGCAAGCTTGGGGGCATCAGGAAGTCCTTTCCCAGAAAGCTGGGCAGGAGCTAGCATCCTCAGAAACAGACCCCAGCAATGCCCAGGTGCCAGCCGTAGGTCCAGGCTGGGTGACCTTATCCTCCACCTCACCCCTTCAAAAGTCAGGGATAGAGGAGGCTGTGGGATGTTGTCTCGCAGCCCAGTAGCTTCCATACTGGTGACTCTGCCACTCCTGTGCTTCTCATTATGCCAAGGACACCAGGCCCAGATGTTGGAAAAGCACATCCCTGTTCCTGCCTGGCAGAAGGACAAGCCCAATCCCAGTGTCCAAACCTCAGCCTGGACACTTGGTCCCCGGATGGCATTGCTCTGCACTCTGCCCTCCTGCACTGATTCCTACTGTGTGCCCTGAATGCTGGTGATGAGATCGTATGGTGTTAGGCTTCCTCCTCCTGGCTAGAGGTTCTCCTGACCTGGACCAAGCCGCCTGGTGTCCCCAGAGCCACTGGAGTAGAGGTGATGGGATGGAGGGGTTCTTCCCTGCTATTCCCCCATGCTCCCAGCTGCTTGATCCTCTTCAAGGGCCAGATGTCAGTCCAACCTGCAAGGCTCTGGGCAACTTCCTGACTGTGAAGTCCAGCTGGGCAGATGAGTTTCTAGGTCTCAGGACAACAGCCTGAGGGCAAGTGAAGCCCCTCACCCAGCACACTTAGTGCCAGAGGTGTCTGGCTCCTGGAAACTGCTCAGGAACCTCTGATGGTTTTTCTGAAACCACTCTAGAGTAGCAGCATGGCTTGGTGATTGCTGCTCTGTGGCCAGGAAGCCTGGGCTCCCAAACATGTAAGGTTGTCCTCAGGGCTGTCCACATGAGGCCTGTGGCTGCCACTGGCAGAGGGCCATTGGAAGGAGTAGGTGACTCTGGTCAGTAGGAGCCGCCCTGTCCACTCTGCTAAGCATGCTGCTTTCAGGGAACTGGAGAAATCCCCTTCATCTGGGCAGTGACTCAGCAAATCTTCCTGTTTGTAACTGTGCCTTGCCTCACAGGACTTCTGTAGAGACCAGGCTGTGCCCGTCCTGAGTGACTCCATGGTGTGCAGAACAGCAGCTCTCAGGCTACATCCACCCTGAGTGACTCCACGGTGTGCAGAACAGCAGCTCTCAGGCTGCCCCTCCCTTGAGTGACTCCATAGTGTGTAGACAGCAGCTCACAGGCTGCTCCTGCCCTGAGTGACTCCATGGTGTGCAGAACAGCAGCTCTTAGACTGTGCCCACTTGGAGCAACTCTACGGTGTGCAGAACAGCAGCTCTCAGGCTGTGCCTGCCCTGAGCGACTCTATCTTGTAAAATAGTGGTTTGTCATGAGCAATTCCATTTTGAATTTGAATGCTGAAGTGGCATGACTCCACACCTTGTTTGCACAAGTCAACAGCTACCATAAGGCACAAACTGGTAAATAAATTAATTGTGCTAATAAGAATGACCACCTGTGGACTTATTGATTTAATCAGAAGCACATGAATGCAGGGATGTACCAAATTCATCAGAAAACACCAGATCTGTGGCTTAGTGAACACACCAGACCAAAAATGAAGCAGTCCCCTTACTTTAGGCCCATAAAAGAAGCCTCTGTGACTGAACATAGTGCTCGCTGACTATGGTACCCGATCACTTGTCATAATCCTTGCCCAGGAAAGTCACCATGGCAATGAGCCTCCAACTGTGGCATCCGGCTTCACCAGAGTGTAGTTTCTCCTGCAGATGACCAGGCTGGTGGAGAGGGAGGGATTGTGGGGAGCAGCCAGAGAACAGGGGGACAAAACTGTCTCTACATTCTACCCCTGCTCCTCACCAGGTGCCTGGGAGTATCCCTGCCTGCCAGGCCCAGTGATGCAGGGCTGGGGTCCAGGGACCAGATCTGGAGGTGAGGAAGCCAGTACAACAAGCTGCCACCCTGCACACACCCTCCTCTGGGGTAGACTCCCTCACACAGAAGGTGTGGGGCCACCCCTACGTGAGGGCCCCTTCCCAATACCTCTCTGTAGAAGGGACCTCACCATGGAGGCCAAGCTCTCCTTCCAGCAGACCAGAGCTAGTCCTGCACCCCAGCCCTAAGCTTGTCAGAACAGCTGTGTCTGGTACCCCCATGACAGGGAGCCCAGGAGCCACAGAGACACCACACATGGGGAAGCACTGGACCAGACCATTATGGTTTAGATACAAGGTGTCCCCAGAAGCTCACGTGTGAGAGAATGTGAGATGGTCCAGAGGCAAAGTGATCAGATTGTGAGGTGTAACCTAACCAGTGAATTAGTCCACCCACAGGGATTAGCTAGGAGGTAGCTGTAGGCAGGTAGGCTATGGCTGGAGAGCTGGGTCATTGAGGCTGTGCCGTTGAGGTTTGTACTTTGTCCCTGGTGAGTGGAGTCTCTGCTTCCTGGTGCCACGTCCTGAGCTGCTCTCCTCTACCTGCTCTTCCACAATGATGTTCTGCCTCACCTGGGCCCAGTGCTATAGAGTTGGCCAACCATGGACTGAGATCTCTGAAACCATGAGCCAAATAAACTTGTCCCCCTCTATGTTGCACAGTTATTTTGGTCACAGTGATACAAAAGTTAACACACAGATCAATGAGCCAACACAGGTGGGGTCCTAAGCAAACACCCCTCAGGAGATGAGGCTGAGTCTGAGAGAGGAGCAGAGGCACCATGAGCAAGCCCAGGGCCCAGTGCTGCAGTGAGCCCAGGGCACGGTGCATGAAGCACCAGGGGCAGGAAGCCATGGCTGTGATGACAGCTGGACCGTGCCAGCTCCCAAAACAAGGGACTCAAACATGCAGGGCTGAAGATGAGTGGCCTTGATGGGAGGAGCTCAGGGCCTGGAGCTGGGGCAAAGATGCCCCACGGATGGACCTGAGACTATGGAGGCACAAGGAAAGTTGCAGAAGCTGCCCCAGAGTAAGCACATACCACAGAGCCACAAAGCAGTCGGACGTCAGTACCTCAGCAGCAGGGTTCTGAAAACCAGTGGGAAAAGCTTCACACCTTAGATTCTACAGCAGCAAGTCAGTGTCCAAGGGACACTCCAGCTGGCAGGGAGGCACTGGGGAGAGAGGGGAGACGACCAAGGGTCCCCACTAGCTCCAGCACACAGGAACAAGGAGAAGGGCCTTCAATGTCCAGGCTCCATCTGCACACGAAATCAGCGCCAGATGCCCACATCCAGGGAACATTGGGAGCTCCAGCCTGCAAGAACAGCACTGTGCTGGCCACACCTGCATAGGGAGGCTTGTCACCACAGCACAGCGAGGGCTGGAGGGACGAGAACAAAGTGCAGAGAGGAGAGCCAGGTATGGGAGGAGCCATGAGAAGGCAGGGCGGGGCCCTGGGCACAGTCTGCAAGAAAAGCCCAACAGAAAGGGTGGAGGTGGCTGCCTCAGGGGCCCTGCAGACCTGGGCAGTGGTAGGAGGCCCATGTGTGCCAGACCCAGAAGCTCTGACTCAGCTAAGCAGTGGCTTGGAGCACTCACCAGCCCCTGAGCCAGGCGTCCCGCCCTCGACCACCTCTTCTGGTCAGCTGCCGGCTCCCCAGCTGGACACCAGCACTTCCTACTGGCCTCTATGCCACAAGGTCCCGTGTGCCCTGTGCTCCTGCACTGGTGGCTCTTGCTGCAGTCAGGTAGGGAGTACTGTGGCCCTCAGCGGCAGAACCCCTGTGTGATGGTCTCTCCTCTCTGCCCAGTACCAACTCCCCTGATGCCATTGGGAGGTTTCAACACAAAATCCCACTTTAAACCTAATGCCCACCATGAGGTGCTGAGACAGATGCAGGGGACCCTCAGGAGGGGCAGGGCCACCAGGGCTCTGCCCTATTGAGTGACAATCCTGTCCGCAGGCCAGTGTGTACCTTAAGGCTGCACCTGTGTCAAAACGAGCATGGCTCTGGCTGTGGCATGGGCTCTGCCCCATGTGGTGCCTGCACAGCCTCAGGACTGCAGAGACCCCAGCTGGAATTTGACCTTGGACTGTGGCCCATTGATCTTGAATTGTGAACTGCACAAACCTCTGTTCTTTACAAGTTACTCTGTCTGTGGCATTCAGGTACATTAGGAAAATGGCCCGAAACATCCCTGAGCCTCTGGTGTTGAGCGAGGCTCTCTGAGGGTGGCCTGGACACTCCATCGTCTGCTGGGGCATCTCCCAGGTTTGTCGACTGGATGCACTGGTGGCTCTGCCCCTGCCTCCTCTTGGAGGTACCATGGGCTCCAGGTCCCAGACCTGCCTCTTCTGTGTCCTGGCTCTGGGGTTTGGAGGTGGGGAGGCTGGGCTCTGTCCACCCCTGTGCACCCCAGCTGGGCTTTCCCTCTCCCACACAAGGGGTGCTGGGGACAAGACAGTCTTACTGGCTGGTTGTGCCCCCAAATCCATGTCCACTTGTGGCCTCACTTGGTTCTAGAGTCACAGCAGTGTTTAAGGCTCACCAGATCAGTAAACCACGTTTACTAGGGGCCTTGTAAGAGGGATTTGGACACAGAAAATGGTTGGCAGGGGGGTGCACCAGGAACTGGGGGAGGGCTGGCCTCTTCTGCTGAAGCCTTCAGATAGGACCCACAGCCAGGCCTGGCTCTCTGTCCAGGGCACTGGCTTGGGACTCTGGCATCTGACTCTGAAGAGTGGCCCTGCTGTCCAGCCACCCAGTTTGAGTTGTGGTGATGTGTAGGGAGCCCAGGAAACTAGCATGCTCGTTACCCGAGTTCCAGCAGAAATGGCTCACTTGACATCTGGGAGATGCACAGCTCCCACCTCCACCTGACCTGCTGCTATTGTCACTGCACTGCAGAGCTCATCCCAGAGCCTTGGTAGTGGGCCTGCCTGCACATGGCCTCATCGCCAACTAGCACCAGAGGGAAGGTGGAGGGCATGCGCATTGGCTCGATGGGGAGGGGCTGCTGTTCAGGTGGGGTGGTCCTCAGTGCTCCCCTCCTCCTCTCAGCATTTTGCCCTGGCAGGAAGCATGTCACACAGAGCCCCACCACAGAGACAGGCACAAATGCATGAGGACCAGGAGTGAGCCCCCAGCAGGCTGCAGGCATGGGGGTCCTGCAGAAGAGATGGTGGGAAACAGGGACACCCAGCTTCTGGGCGTGAAGCAGCAGGAGCCCAGCTCACCCCAAGCTGTGTGTGTGTAGCCCATGGGAGAAGCAGAGGGCAGGCAGAGAACTGGACATGACCTGCATGGTCCACACAGTACAGCAGAGGCCCTGGCGCAAGCAGAGCCTGGAGTTGGTACTTTCAGAAGGACCTGACTCTGCTGGCTGCTACTAATGCAAGCAAAACAAAAACCAGTCAACATTCCCTGAAAGGTGTCATGGACCCAGAGTCTCACACATGCACATGCAAAGGAAATCTGGGATTCAACCCGACCAAGTTTCCTGGTGCTGCTATAACTGAGTGGCTTAAAAACAGCACAAATACATTTTCTTACAATTATGTGGGTTAAAAAGTACAGTGTGTCACAGTAGATCTATCAGTCTGCCTTTAATCACTACAACAAAATGCCTGTGTCAGCTAACTTGTAAAGAAAAAAGGTTCGTTCATCTCACAGTTTTGGAGTCAAAGTACAAGGGCAGGTGGTCCCCCAGCTTTGGCTCTCTGGTGAGGATGGTGGATGGCAGCACATGGTGGCAGGAGTGCAAGTGTGTGGAGGAAGAGCTACAACACCGAACATGACATCAGAGGAGACCAGACTCCCACAGCACCCTCCAAAAGCATGCTCGGGATGACCTGAGGAGCTCCCACCAGGCCCACCTCCCAGCAATGCCACCCTGGTGACCATGCCCTCAGGCACAGGGATCCTTGGTACACAACTGAATAGGAGGGTGCATTCACAGCACAGCAGTGGGCTGGAATCAAGGTGTCAACAGGGCTCAGACCTTCTGGAGGCTGGAGGAGTCCCATTTTCTCACCTTTCAGTTTCTTGGGGCACCCATATTCCCTGGCCCACTCATTCTTCATGTCCTCAGTCAATAGGGCAACATCTCTCTGACCCTTCTCCTGTTTGTGGAGGATGCAGGTGAGGAAGGTTCTCTACTCCTCAGGATTCTTGTAGCTACACTGAGCCCACTGGGATCACCCAAGACAGTTCCCTTCTCAAGTGTCCCTCTGATCACACTGGCACAGTCTCTTGTACCACATAGATGAATACATTCACAGGCTCTGAGAATCAGAATGTAGACACTTTGGGGGCCATTAGTCTGTCTCCACAGAATCCAAAATTACTGAATATACTATGAGCTAGATATGGAACTGAAGGGAAAGGACAGTAGGCAGAAGCTAACTCTGAAGAGACAGAAATGGGGGGATTATCAGATCAGAATTCTGAAATAGCAATATCACCACACTCCACAAAGTGGAGGTAAACACTCTTGAAACACACACACACACACACACACACACACACACACACACACAAACCCAGAAATAAGAGTAAAACTCTCAACAGAGAAATAGACTCAGTAAAAAAAAAAGGGGGAATTCTAGAACTGATAAAATATATGAAATAAACATTTCACTAGATGAGCTCAATAATAGAATGAAGGCGAGAGAGAAAAAATCTATAAAGTTTAAGACAATTCAATAGAAATTATCTAATCTGAAAGAGAAATGGAAAGAGGGAGAGGGAGGGAGAAGGAAGAGGGGAGAAACACACCAGAGCACCAGGAATCTGTGAGGAAATACAAGAAGGGTTTTAGCATCTGTTTCAGCTGAGTGCCTGAAATGGAGGACAAATAAATGGGGTCATATTTTTTTAAGAAAAATAGCTGAAAATCCCCCAAATTTGGTGGACAAGAAAAAATTCAAAGGTTCATAAAGATCAGTGAACCTAAAACAGAACAATCTCTAATATCCAAGCACAGATACATCATAACTAAACATTAAAATTAAAACAAAAGGGAAGGAAATTGTGATAAATATAACCAGAGAAAAATAGTGCATCACCTACAGAGGGAGAATAATGTGAACGATTGTGTTCCCATTGGAAACCATGGAAATCAGAAGAGAATGAACATCTTTAAAGTGCTGACAGAAAAGAATTATCAGCCTAGAATTCTATACCCAGCAAAAACACCAACTAGAAATGGAGGCCAAATAAAGACATTTTCCAGGAAAAAGATAACAAAGAACTCATCACCAGTAGACTTACACCATAAGAAATGCTAACGGAAGTTCTTCAGGATGAAGGGAAATGATACCAGATGGAAAATGAAGACCTCAGCAACTAGGGATACCTGGGGCAATAGGATAGCCCATTTTCACCTCTTAAGTTTCTTAAAATAGGAGTATAGAAACCAAAAATTGTATTGCCTGAAAGTGTTTATGTATGTAGATGTAATATATATGATAAATATGAGGGAAAAGAGCTAAAGGGTTTATATGATATAAGGCTTTTATGTTTTACTTGATGTAGTAAAATTGTATCTCTAAATGTGAACATGTATCCATATATTATAATCCTTAGAACACTTAATTAAGAAATAATAAAATGAAGCATACACCCAAAACAAATAGATAAACTAAAGTGGAATACCAATAAATACTACTGTAATAAAAAAAGGACATAAATGATGAAACTGGGAGACAAAAAGTAAATAAAATGGCAGTCTTAAGTCCAATAACACCAGTGGAAACTCTGATAAAAATGTTCTGAACAAGACAATTAAGAGATTGCATTTCTGGGTGCTGGCAGTGAATGACTGAAAATTAAAATTAAAAACAGTCCCACTGGTAGTAGCAACAATATACAAAGTAGTCAGTCTATGTCTAATGCAAGCATGAGGGTTCTTTGTGGTAAATATAGCCAAGCACAAATGAGGGTGGAGCATGGCTCAGAGGTACAGTGCTTTCCTAATGCCGACCCTGGGTCCCACATCCAGCATCAGAAAACTAACCAACAACAGCAGCTGTGCTCCAGCTGAGCTGTCATGATGGCCCCTGACCTTAACGGGCCAGGTCCCCAGCTCTGACCATAGGGGCTCACCATGGCTCAGGTACCCCACCCTTCCTGTCCTGCTTTCCTCCCAAACTTCCACTTCTCCCCTCCTCTGCCTATCCCCACTGAGCACCTGTGTCAAGGTGCACACCGGGTGGCCTCCAGTGCTGGCCCAGGTGGAGTCCAGTGCTTGGGCTCAAGAGCCTAAAGAACAGGGACCAGTGGCCAGGTGCAGCCCAGACCACACGACCCTGGAGAGGCCAAGGGCTCTGCTGTGTAGTCTTGATCCTGAAATGACAGGCTCTTCCCACTGTCCTGGGCCAGCCTACGCTTCTTGTGAACTCACCACTCTCAGGAGACCCTCCTTCTCCTTCTCCTACAGAGGCTGGGTCAGGACCAAAAGCTGATGCTGTTGCTTTTGTAGCTTCCTTGGCTTCTTCTGTTGTTTGGGAATACTTTTAAGTTTCAGAAAGCATTGGTGGCCCCAAAATTTGATAGTTCTTGTCCTGAAAATGGGAGAGCAAACTCCAGAAACTTCCACGGGCCACAGACACATGGACCAATGTGGTAGAACTGGAACTTATTCCTTGACTTCTCTGAGAACTGCCCAGTTACCTTCAAAGCTGAGTGGGGGGACCAGGTCCTGGCCTGGCTGGTGTTGGAGGGGTGGGTTAGCTCCAGAGGACCCTGCAGAGCAGGGAGCCAGTGGTAGTGGACCCTGAACTTCAGCCTTGAGCCCCTTCCACGGCCTTCTTCAGAAAGCGCCACCTGGTGGGAGGCTCCAAGAATACCCCCTGTCATGCTGCTAGGTGGGAGTAACCAGCAGAGGTCCACTGCTTCACTCCAGGTGCCTGGCTTTCAGGTCCAGGCTGTGGGGCAGATGGAGATTGGGCACCAGGGGTACAGAGGTATGGAGGGGCGGCAACCCCCTCCTCCAGAGGGTGGCAGCCACAGAGGAGTCCCACAGAGGGTCTGCAGGAGAAGATGGGGGTCAGACTTTAGTTCAGTGCAGATGGTTAAAATGGACCTCATAGTCATCAATTTTAAAAAGACATAAATAAGAAAAAGGGAAGCCCCAGTTATGTTTACCAAGAATAAACCTAAAACTGTCACACATTTCAGCTCTGAGGGAGCAATAACAAAGGACAAATAATTAGAATCCCTAAGAATTTGCTGACTACGGTAGCTGATGAAGTTTGGACTTCACTTCTGCAGGGAGAGCACAGCCCTCTGCAGTGGGAGACCCCTTGGTTCCAGGAGAGCTTCAATGAGCCAGAATTGCTGAAGGCAGGCGTGGCTGTGCTTCTATAGAAGCCCGTGGGGTGAGGATGAACCCAGGAAACCACTAGGACATAACTCTTGCGTGTGCATGACTGTGAAGAGGGTGCAACTCATAAATTCATCCATTCTCATCAGAGAATGCTCTCTGCGGAGGCCGGAGATCTCAGTTAGAGAAGCTGCTACCCCACATTTCTCCCTTCTGGGCCCAATGAGCTCCAGGTGCCCACTTGGTGCTGGGGGAAGTTGAGGAACTAGAAGTGACCTGAGAAGCTCACAGCCAGGGCAGACACAGGATAGAGGGTTCCAGCTGTACCTCACAGCCACGACTACAAAGTGCAGGCAGGGTGGAGCAGGGTGGCCATCACCTAGCTGAGACTGCTGTACCTCATGACCACCACTACAAGGTCCAGGTAGGGTAGAGCAGGGTGGCCATCACCCAGATGAGACTGCTGTACCTCACAGCCATGACTACAAGGCACAGGGAGGGTGCCTAGGCTGACCATCACCCAGCTGAGATTGCTGCATTTGACAGTCATGACTACAAGGTACAGGGAGGGCAGGCCAGGCTGACCATCACCCAGCTGAAACTTCTGTACCTCACGGTCATGACTACAAGGTGCAGGCAGGGCAGGACAGGGTGGCCATCACCCAGCTGAGACTGCTGCACCTCATGGCCATGACTACAAGGTGTGGGGAGAGTGGCCTAGGCTGACCATCATCCAGCTGAGACTGGTGCCTTGACCACTGCCTACCCTGAGTGGTGAGCCAGAGAACAGAGGGTGCTGCATGAGCTCGAACTCTCTAAGAAAAGTTAAAAGTGAAGGAGGTAAGTGGGTGCTCACCCCGAGGTGCTGGCATAACCATGGGTAGCTGCTCCTTCTTTACTCAGGGCATTGAGGACAGGGAACTGGCAATGGGTGATCAGAAGGCCAGGCCCTTTCTATGCCCCCCAGGATCCCGCAGCAGGTGCACTAGGGAGCTGTGGATGGTGAAGGGAGGCAGCATTGGAAAGCTGGGACCTGCCTGGCACCTGCACCTGGCACCTGGTCTGTACAGTTAGCTCAGGGCAACCAAGGCTGGCTGGGTGAGTACGGGAGACAGAAGGACACTGCCCACTGGGCCCCAAGGCCACCCCCTTGGTCTGCTCCATGACAGACCTGAGCTTGCTCCCACAGAGTCCTGTGGTGGGCCTTGGCCCCACAAATGTCTGTCTTGGTTGTCCTCAAGGTGTCACAGAGCCAGCAGGTTAGCATCAGGGAAAGTTAGCACCCAAAGGTTGGGCAGGACCTCTCAGACAGAGAAAAGCCCAGCTCCTGGTGAAACCCAAGAAAGGCCCTGATTCTGCAGAATCCATACTGAGAGGCTCAAGGCTGGCTTTTTTGGATTCTTGACTTGTAAAATAAATGACTTGATTTTTATTGGTTCTTTCTCATTGACAAGTAAAACCAGACAATCAGGAATGAAGAATGATCCTCATCTGGCATGTGAGCCAAGGCTACAGGCAGCTCTGTTCCAGTCTTGTGGCTTCACCCCAAGAAGCTGCCCATTACCCCCTGACCCCAGCCTAAGCTGTCTGGTGACAGTCCCAAGCGCTGTGCAGGAGAGCATTTTGGGGACCTCAGCTTCTTGTCACCCAGAGGGTCTCCCGGTGAGACCCTGCACACGCGTGGGCTATATGAGGTCATGGTTCAGGTGGGCACTCACCTCCAGCAGCAGCTGACCCTCCTGCACAGGGGACCTTCCGCATGGACCGTCTCCAGGTGAGGGGGCCCCGGCTGGTGGCATACGCGACTCCTGCACCGCTGTCAGAGAAGAGCAGACAGTGAGTCCTTCCCAAGACCCCAGGCCAATTGCCCCACAGTTCTTGCTGGACATCCAGCCCGGATTGTGCTGCCATCCTGTGCAGGACACTCACTGTCCCCTTGCAGCCCTGGGCAACATTACAGCTCCATGGGGTAGGGACAGCAGGAGCCAGGACAGGGCCCCAGGCCAGCACAGAGGGGGTCATCCCAAATGCAGAGGGGAGGCTAGCCCTCAGGACCACCTTGCCAGGTCTGCTCCCCTGAAACTTCTCAGTCTGCTCCCCAACCCTGGACAAAGTCCAGTTTCTGCCAGCTCCTGTCTACAACACAGTCCACAGGCTCCCCACAGCTCTCTCCTAAGACTCAAGCTTTGTTAGAGCCCAACATGCCACTGCTGGTCACTCTCTGAAGGCAAGCCTGCACATAGCCCCTTCCCAGCTCGACCAAGCCCCTGCATCCCACTCAGTGCTGGGGGAGCCTCTGGTGCCCAACAACCTCTCTTCCCCTTACCTAGCATTGGCAGGACAATGAACAGCTGGACCACCAGAGACCACACAGGATGGGAAAGCAAGGCCCTGAGGAAGCCCAGCTCTGGGGGGATGGAGTAGTCTTGGGGTTCCTGTATCATCATCCTCAGCCTGGCCTCATCGCTTTGGGGTGAAGTCTGAGGGGGTTCAGGTAGACTCCTTCATGGCCCTGATGACCAAGCACTGACAGCGAGACCCTGCTCTAGCCTCTAACTCTACACCAAGCATCCTTGCTGCCATAAGAAGCCCCTCCCCCAGCTTCTAAGAGGACACAGGGGCCAGAGGGTCCCAACCGGGAGTTGGCCAAGGTGCTCAGAGACAGCTCACAGATGGCCACCTCTGTCTGCCTCCCAAAAAGGCCAGGATGGGAAAATAGCTTCCTCTGCTCCTCAGATGTGAAGAGGAGAGCTGCAGGTGGTGTCACCTCACCCTCATTCCGGGGGCCCTGTACACTTGGGCAGATGTTACCCTCGCCACTTGTTCCAACCTTGAGGTAAAACAAACTGGTAACGTGTGCCCAAATTATCACACCCCCTTTCCAAAACAGCAAGTGGTGAATCTTCCACCTGGGTTTGGGTCCTGATAAGGACTGTCTCAACAGTGCCATACCCACCAGATCTGCCCACTCTTACTTGTCAGGGATATCACAGAACCATTTCCAAAGCAGCACCCAAGCCCCTCATTCCAGCACAAAGCCTGGTTCCTATGAAGGTGGGCTGCAGGCTGACTCCACCCCACTACCCCAGGGACCCCAGTTCAGACAAAAACTAGGCAGCAAAGTCCACAGCACACTTCAAACAGACTCACTGCCTGGCCACAAGCCACCACCACCTTCTGGAGAGGCTGCAGGGCTCTTGATGAAAGCATGATTCACCTTTCACACTCGGATAGATTTCCAGAACAAGTGGCTACTGTCATTCGCAGAGGGTTCTGGACCTTACTGTGAATCCATACCTTCCACTCCTGGGGTTCCACTTTCCTAGGGCTCTCAGACAAGGACTTGCCACACGGGGCCCCTGAGCCAGCTACAAAGGCCTCAGCCAAAGGCCCACACTCACTTTCTGGGGTCCCACGCAGTTTGGCTGGCCTCCCATCAGATCTGGGCCTGCCTCCCAGGATGGGCTGGGACCACTGGGGAGGCTGACTCCTCACCCTTGTCTCCCAGTTGGGCTGGTAACCTCCACTCACATGGAGGCTGCTTTGGCTGGGGGACCACAGGCTAGCAGTCAGGCCCTCTGTTGCCACATGCAGGTTTGTTGACAGGACAAAGAAACCCATGCAGGATGTGCCTCCCCTGGCAGAGCCCAGGAGAAGGTGACATGTGGTGGCTGCACTGTGGCTTTGGTGTCTGGCCTCTCTGCCTACCTCTCAGAAGCCATGGCTCCAGCACCCTGCCTCCCGCCTAATAAGCCCTGTATTTCTGTTCACGGCACCCAGTACAGAAGCCACTTCACTTTTAATACCAGAATGAGCCACAGCACTTTCTTTCCGTGGGCGACACCAGGCACCACACCTAAGACCCCACACCGCCCCCAGGGAGGGCTGAGAAGAAGCTGCTGCCGCAGGCAGAGGTTTCCGCCCGCCTGGGCTGCGCTGCGCGGGGCTCTGCATGTCAGAGGGGCCAGGAGGGGCAGGGCCAGCTCGGGGCACCCCCGCCCCCCCCCAACGCCCCGGCCGCCCCGCCCCCATCGCGTGTCCCGAGCGCCAGCCGCTTCCTCCTGCGGCCACCGTGGTGTCACGCGAGGATGGCCTATTGCGTGCGAGCTAGTGCGGAGCTGTCGGGGGCGGGACAGGCACCGCCCAGTTGGGCGAAGGTGTCCCCACTGGGGACCGGGAGAGGAGCCAGTGGTCTCTGCCCTGCCTGGGAGTGCCTGGGTCCTAGCTGTCCACAAACCTCGCAGGCCACAGCAAGGGCGGGTGGGGGCCCTCCCCGTGCGCCCAGGCAAAGCCACCAGAACCACCACTGCCTTCCCTGGAAGAGGGGCACAGCCAGGTTCCCACTTGTGCAGCCTGAATGCCAGCCCTTGCCCTTCTAGCTCTGAAATGCAGGGTCACCCCAGGGCCAACAGGCAACCCTCCAGCTGCTGCAGAATCAACCAGGTTGATTCCTTGCCTTCTAAGGTTCATTTGGAATAGCCCGAATTTGAGCAATTATGATGGAGACAGTTGAGATAGCTGAACTGTAGCAACTCAGGGAGGGCTGGGACATGGATCTGGCCAGCTGACCCTGAGGGTGTCCCACAGTACCCACCTCCCTGCTGCCAGAGCTTTTCTCTACATCCAAGGAATGCAGCAAGGAGGCCCTGCCATGGGGACCATTCCCCCAGGTCTTGTGCCTCAGTGGGGCCAAGTATTACAGGTGAAGGAGAAGGGTATAGACAGCCATTTATGCCTCTGGACAGTGCTGTGATGCCCAGAAAGGGGCAGCCTCTTTGGCCAAGCTCCAGGGGTGCGATGGGTTCTCTGAGCAGTGTGGGTCAGCCAGCCCTGTGGCCCCTTCCCTGGTCAGGGATAGGCATGGACAAACCAATTGGAGCAGAGATGTTCCAGATTGGTGGCTGAAGTTTCCTGATGGTTTACAGGACTGAATAATGTTTATTTTAGACCTTCTGTAGATAAAGAGGTGGGCCCCCCACAGAGTTGGGGGACCTGGAAAAGAGAAACAAAGAGAGGTAACAGACAGAGAACAGGGTTCACCTTTGCAACCGAGACATTCCTGGCATAAGCTGGCTTCTCCTCCCTCTGTGCCAAGGAACCCGGAACTGCAGGCAGGCTACAGGCAGCAAGGAGTCCCAGGAGCTCATCCACAGAGGCTTGCACCCACAGCTTCATAACACCCACATGCGGAAAAGGGGGGTAGACAAGCAGCAGGATGACACATTGCCAGGCCTGGGGGCAAGGGTAGCTGCATAGCAGTGAAGAGGACATGCTGCACCTCAAGGCCCCACTAGCCCAAGCCCCACCTGCCATCCTGTGTGGAAAGGTGGAGAAGGCGTAAGGACCACAGTGATACAGGTGTGTGGACACAGCCCACTGTGCCAGGCTCCAGCACACACAGCAGTGTCCCAGTATCCCCACACATAGCATTGTCCCAGTGTCCCTAACACACACAGCAGTGTCCCAGTGTCCCCAACACACAGCAGTGTCCCAGTGTCCCCAACACACAACAGTGTCCCAGTTTCCTCAGCACATACAACAGTGTCCCAGTGTGCCCAACACACACAACAGTGTCCCAGTGTCCCCAACACACAGCAGTGTCCCAGTGTCCTCAGCACATACAGCAGTGTCCCAGTGTCCTCAGCACACACAGCAGTGTCCCAGTGTGCCCAACACACACAGCAGTGTCCCAGTGTCTCCAGCACACACAGCAGTGTCCCAGTGTCTCCAGCACACACAGCAGTGTCCCAGTGTCCCCAATACACAGCAGTGTCCCAGTGTCCCCAACACACAGCAGTGTCCCAGTGTCCCCAGGACACACAACAGTGTCCCAGTTGTAGAAAGCAGCCAAACAGGAAGAAAGCCCAAGACCCCACTTCTCTTGTCCCACCCTGCACTTAATGAGCACAGCAAACCCAGGAACTATAGATTCTAGGGACAGGTTTCATAAGAGTAGAGTGACTGAAGCAGACATGACGCCCCCCAAGAAAGTTTCCTACAGTTGCCCAACCACCCACAGCCACCTAGGAGCTCCCAGTGCTGAGGGGACTGCCACAGTGACAGTAGGGGCTGATCCCACAGTCCTGGGGCACATGAGATCCACTTTGGGGAGCCAGGACAGTTGGGCCCAACACTTGGTCCTGCCAAGCTCCTGCATAGCTTTTGGGGATCAGGACACTGGATTCCCCTCACAAGGGCCTTGTGGATTCAAGAAGCCCAGGGCCCCTGCCCAGTGCTGGTCATTTGCAGCTGTGTGGAGAAGAGGTCCACGTCCACAGACATCCTCACTTCGATGAGGACAGTGCCCATGGTTACATGTCAACCTGATGAGTTGCTGGCTGCCCACATGGGACACTTCCCTGGTGTCTGAGAGGGTGTTTCTGGAGAGCCATTGGAACTACTGCCCCAGCATTGCAGGTGCAGCCTCCTCAGTGTGGACACTGTCCAACCACGGGGTCCCTGAGGAGAACAGGTGTGGGGAAGGAGGACATCTACCTGGTGAGAGGCCAGTACTTCCGCAGTGGACAAAAGCCCGGAGCCTCCTGCCATGTCTTACCTCCAGGCTCAAGCCACACTCTAGGCAGGTGACCCCTGGGTCAGTTCTTCCTCCCATCATAAGGGGAGGTCAGACAAGTGTGCCCACTCCCTGTACCTGCCCACCATCTGAGCCCCTGCTGGCATGCCACCTGTCCAGGACCTTGCCTGCTGATGACTGGGGTCCAGGAGGTGGCACAGGAACCACTTGTCACTGCAGAGACCATGGCTATATTCTAGAGTGACCATAAACATGACGACAGGTGCTCATGAGAGTGTGTGACAGTGTGAGTATGTGAGGGTGTGTGATAGTGAGTGAGGGGCATTTGACAGCGTGTGACTGTGTTGAGGGCATGTGACAGTGAGTGACAGTGAGTGAGGGGTGTGTGACAGTGAGGGCATGTGACAGTGTGTGATTGTGTGACAGCGTGTGACTGTGTGAGGGTGTGTGACAGTGTGTGATGCTGTGAGAGTAAATGGGACACAGGGTCTGAGGAAGGGAAGCGCAGCTGCAGGGTATGGGGTACATGGTGTGGTGCACGTGGAGCAGCGTGAGAGGCGCCTGTGGGGGAGAGGAGCATGGTGCTGTGGTCCTAGTAGCAGCACCAGGAGGTGAAAGGACAAGGCCTTGCAGGGTCACAGCCTGTGGGGAGGAGTGCTGGAAAGGCCTCTGGAAGCCTGGCCTCCCTCAGGCATGGAAGGCATAAGGATGACACATGCACACAGCCCTCAACACAAATGCGGGAACACGGCAGCACTGTCCGAGACATGCACTACAGCAGCCTGTTGCACTTTCTACAGAAAGAATTTCCAGATTTTTCAAAATGCACCAGTGAGCTACAGAGATTTCTCACCCCCACATAGCTCAGGAAGAACCACAGAGAAGGCATTTCCTCTGAGGCACTGAGGACGGGGAGCTGCAGCTGTCAGTGCCCACACAGTTCTCCTCCTACCCAAGTTCTCAGCCACACGACCTGGGGCCAAGGGCTGTGGTGACTGCAGTCACACACCCGTCTTGCAGAGGAAATGCACCCTGGCTCCCAATCCCCCTGTCCTCTGGGAAGATGCAACCAAAAATAGTTCTTTGGGGAGAAAGAGCATTATTTGTATATAATGTGGATCCATATTCTCTTCATGATGTGAAACATCTGGTATAGGCTCACCATTTAGTCATTCTTGTTGCGTTCCAACACAATGTTTCAGCAAGAGATATCAAGAGAAAGTACACCAGAGTCAATAAAAGTCAAATGTTTTGTAAAACAGAACAGAAAAGTACTTGCTGTAATCAGATATTTGAAGATCAGCTATTTATTCTACAATAAAGTGCTCAGTATGAAGAGGAGCAGAAATGGGCTCTGCCCTGCGCTGAGGCTTCACTTCACCATGAAGTTCCTCTGCAAGCGAAGGTACTAGCCCACCTGGCATCTTCAGCTGCAGAAGTTGCCCTGCTTTCCTGTCCAAGAGGATGGCCCAACTCAGGAGTCATAGAGAACAACTGATTTGTTCATGAGTGCTGAACTCAGGAGTAGATTCATAAAGTTATATAACCATGAACTTGCAACTAGCACTGATGTGGCGTTGCCTATTATCACCGTATCCTCGGCTTCCTCCTGCGACCCCTCCCACATCACTGGGGGCCTCTGGCTGCCATGAGAGCCTTACAAGGCTCACCATTGGCAGACACAGCTGAAGGAGCAGAACGTCCTGGGGCCCAATGCTGCCAGTGCTGAGACCTCATAGGGCCGTGGCCCCTCGTCTGCCCAGACATGGCTCACACCTTCAGTCACAGCCAGCCCCATTTTGAGATCAGGCAATTAGATGCACAGAACTTAGCTACTACAGGCACATTTGCGGAGGATGGAGCAGCGAGGATGAAAGGTTCCATCAAGCCTGAAGATGGTGTGATGCCCAGGGCACAGCCATGGGCACTGCCATGGGGGTGACCTGAGTAAAGCTTGAAGAGGAGGCCCCAGGATGGCTGTACAGAGGTACCTGTGCTTACCCAGTCCCTGAGAGGCTGAGGGGGAGTACAGGGACCCAGCATGGGAGGGAAAGCACAGGAAGGTGGCAGAGAGGAGCTGACCCCAGCCCTGGGGGAGGGTAAGTGGAGTCCTGGCAGCCCCAGCTTCGGGAGGGCTCCATAGTGGGCTCAGGCCCAGAACCCAGCATGAGAAGAGCCTTCTCAGGATCCACAGGGCCATCGTGAGAATGGAGCCTCTGTGGGAACCATCTGCACAGACCCCGCTGGGGCCCCATAGACATCATACCACACTGACGGGGGCTGTGGATGCACAGACCAAGCTGTGCCCTGAACTCAGGGACAGGTGGCCTGGCACAGCATGGTTGCCACCATGAAGACCTAGGAGCCAAGGCACTCACCCCAGCATATGCCACAGTGGGCCTAAGACACACCCCTGCAGGGCCCTGTGTCAGTGGCACTCCCTCTGCAGGTCCCAGAACAGCTCCATTGCAGTCCTCGCCCTGGCACTGGCCTTGCAGTCATCAGAGTCCCCTTTAGTACACTCAGGTAGAGTCTGGGGACAAGCCATCACTGAGGTCCTGACAACAGTGATGCTCACTCCTGCAGGGCCTGAGGATGTGCCCGCCATGCCCCATACCCTTGGTGCCACCACCCCTGCTGAAGGTCCCTGCTTCCAGAGTCATCCACATGTCTCCCTCAGGCCACACATGCAGCACAGCCCCTGCCAGAAACAGATCTGACCATGATCAGAAGCAGGCACCTGGCCCCAAGGTCCTGAGGTCGCACACCCTCAGTGGTCCATGTGTACTGCCAAGCCACTGCAGAGCCTCCACAGCAGCTAAGCTTACATGGTGAGACCTGGCAGATGCCTGGGACCTCACCTGCAGCAAAAGGTCCACACAAATCATATATATGCACCCATCAAACCATGGCAAAGCACCCTATCATCTGACACTCCATGACTCACCTGCAGGAAAGACCTTTCCCTACAAGAACAGTTCTGTGGAATCAGGGAGGCACTGTCACCACACGCATGCATGTTCACAGGGAGATCAACAGAGGAGGTGACAACACCCCAAGGAACAGCATGCATGGACACAGGGACATGGGGAGCTCAACACAGGAAGGTGATGACACCCCAAGGATTGGCACCCAAGACAAAGGGACATAGAGAGTTCAACACTGGGAGGTGACCACACTCTAAGGAACAGCACACATGGACACAGGACACAGGGAGTTGGCAACTCCCCAAGGATTGGCACCCATGGACACAGGGACACGGGGAGCTCAACAGAGGAGGTGACCACACCCCAAGGAACAGCACTCATGGACACAGGGACACAGGAGCTCAACACAGCGAGGTGACAACACCCTTAAGAACAGCAATTCTCAGGAATGCCAAGGGTATCTTCAAGACACTTGAAAAGGAATCCAGAATAACAATCCTAAGGGCACTCAGTGAATTACAAGAAAACACAGGTGGACCATTCAAAACTGAGTAAACCAATTCATGATCTGAATGGAAATTCAGCAAAGAGATGGATATTGCAGAAAGAACCATGCCAAATCCTTGGAGCTGAAGGATTCAACAAATTAAATTAAAATGCAGTTGAGAGCTTCAAACCTAAAAAAGCTGAAGAAATAAATTCTGAACATGAAGACAGGTCTCTTGAAATAACCTAGTCAGACAAAAGAAAAAGAATTAATAATTTTAAAAAAGAAGGGAGGACTATGAGGCTTATGGGACACTATCAAGTGACCAGATTCTTGTATCTTGGGTAGTGCAGAAGGAGAAGGGAAAGGCAAATGAAAATCTGGTCAATTAAATAATAGCTGAAAACTCACCACATATTGGGAGATACATGGACGTTCAGGGTCCAAAAAGTTCAAAAACACTCCAAGTAGACTTAATCAAAATAGTATTCTCTTCAGCATGCTATGGTCAAACCACCCAAAGTCTAAGACACAGATAATCCTAAAAATACCAGAAAAAAGTGACAAGCTACATTCAAGGGAACCCCTCATTAGATGAATATAAATTTTTCAGCAGACCTTTACAGTATAGGAGGAATGGAAAGATGTATTCTAAGTTCTAGGGGGTAGGGGGAAGCCTTGCAAAAATCCAGCAAAGCTATCCTTCAGAAATTAAGATGAAATAAAGACTCTAAGATAAGCAAGAGCTGAAAGAATCTATCAGCATGAGACCAGTCCTACAAAAACTCACTTACAAAGCATGTATACAAATGAAAAAAGGAAAAGAAACCTTGCCATTACAGAAAACCATCAAATCACAAATACAAACAGTGATAGAGATGGAAAGTAGCAAAGAACATACAAAGCTATCAGAAAACAAGGGCAGGAGTAAATTCCTACCACTAACAACCTTGAATGAAAACAGACTAAATTCCCTGATAAAACAATGGAGAGTGGCTGAATGTGTTAAAAAAGAAAAAGACTCAACTGTATGCTGTCTACAAGAAACTCACTTTACTAGTAAAGACACTCAGACTAAAACTGAAAGGTTGGAAAATATATTCCAAGCAGGTGACCACCAAAAGTAAGAGGAACAGTTGTGCTCATCTCAGATGAAATAGACTTTAAGTCAGTCAAAAATCATAAAAAGACCAAAAAAGTCCACTACATGATGATCAAGGCATCAGTTTGACAAGAGGAAGTAGCACTTATGAGCACATATCCACCCACGCTGGGACACCCAACTACATAAAGCAAACATCATCAGATCTAGAGCAAGAGATAGCCCCAAAGCTGCCATGGTTGCATGATGGCTCCCCCTGCTCAGCAGATGGACCACCAAATGGGAGAGCAACAAAAGATCAGCAGACACCACACAATGGGCCAAGTAGACTTGAGACACATTCACAGAACCTTTCACCTAACAACAGCTGCAGAACAAGCATTTTGTTCATCTGTGCACAGAGCATTCTCCAGGACAGAGCACACGTTAGGCCACAAAACAAGGAAGTTTCAAATTTTCAAATGAAATCAAAATCATATCATGTTATCTTTGACCACAAAGTTGATTTCTAAAACTAGAAATCAACAAGAGGAATTCTAGGAGAGAGGAAGATGGCGACCTGAAGAGTGACAGCATTTTCCGAGGCTCCGAGTCTGCTTGGGAAAAATCCACTGCATTAGCAATTTTCCAAGGTGCGTCCAGGGGAAACTATATTTGATTGTCTACTACTAGTTTTGAAGCTTTTTTATAAGGAGCTGAGTCTTAGGAGTTTCGCGAGAAGGAAAAAAATTTAACAAAAGAAGTGGGGGGGGATTTTCCCCTCCCGCCACGGGCACAGAAGCCTGCCAGTGCGGATAGCCTGCCAGAAAGAGTTCTGTCTGCCCCGCCAGGATTACTGGTACAGCTCCTTGCTTGGTGTTTGCGGAGCATTCCTACAAGTTTGGAAATAGGAAGTTTTTGTCTGTTCTACCAAGAACGGGAACAGTACCCTTCCGTCCCGCGGCTTGCTGGACACATTCCCGACAGGCTCCAGGGGCGGGGCATACAAGCAGCAGCCACCGATCCAGCGGGTCTGAGCAGAAACATAGATTTCATTGCTAATCCCATCCTGTCCGTAACTAATTAGACCCCCGCCAACCTTGCACTCTGTGAAGGGGGAGAGCTGTGCTAGGAGACGGCCCCCTGGGGTGCCCAGTCACTCGCCGCCATTACGAGCGACAGGACTAAATTTCCCCTTAGCCGCATAGGCAGGGCTACAGAGCATCTGTCAGAAGGAGGAGAAAGTTCTCTGTTTGGCTAGGAATGGTGGCAACTCCATTACGTTCCACGCTCACTGGTCACAATCCCGCATCAGCTACAGAAGTAGCCACGACTGCAGATGCGAGCAGAGCCACAGATATTGTTGCCGAACCAGTCCCTATCCTAAGTAAAACACTCGTCTCCCAAGCCCGCACATTGTGGGGAGCAATCCTTGTACTGGGAGACAGCCTGCAGGGGTCCACAGACTGAGAGACATTCACATTGAGGTCCCAGAGACACCTTCATTGTCTATAGATACAAGATTTCATTAAGAATTTTTTATTTGTGATTTTTATTTTCTTTTACTTTTTTAGCTTTTAAATTTTTTATTTTTTAATTCATTATCTCTTTTTAATTTTTATTCTTGCTCTATCTTATTTTTTATCTCAGCATATTTTCTTTTATTTTTTATTTATTTAGTTTTTATTTTACAGATTTTTTCTCTTTTTTTCTTCTTCTTCTTCTTTTTTTCTTTCTTTCTTTTCCTTTCTTCCTCTCTTTCCCATTTCTAACTTCGTGGTTAATACTAAAGTTAATGTTGGTGGATGTAAATATTTATTTGTGTGTATATATTGGTGATTGACTACTACTCTTTCTAAGTCGTCTTAGCCTCTACTGCTACCCCTATAACATTAGATCCCAACTAGGAAAACGTTCCATGATAGCATGATAGACTCTATCCTTGGAGAGTGAAGACAACTACACCCCATACTAACCTCTTCCTCCCCTGTAATCTGATAATCCCTAAATATAAGCATTTATCCCTCACCCTCACCCAAACCTATATTTTCCTTGACCTACTCCTCCCCAATCTCTTGTCCCTCTTTACTCGAAGGCAAGAGTGATTTCTTACCTCCCCAACCCACCACCTTGAATTCCTAGTCATCCCTTCTTCCCATTTTTGGAGAGACCCTGATATCTGAAAAAATAGACATGCAGCAAAATGGGCATTGGCTGGCTCTCATAATTAGCTGAGCATTCTCTCTCGAAGTAATCCATTACAATGAAACAAAGCCATAAGAAACTCCAATTACTCCACCAAGAGCAATTTTCTCAAGGTATAAATCACGTTCTTGGACCCAGAAAATGAGGAAAAGGGGAAATATTTCACTTCCTCAACCCCAAAGCTCTCCACCAAAGGACCTCATGGCTGGAGCCCTAGATGAAAATCAAAGGCATTGTGTCAGCGTTATGATTAGTAATGCAATCAAAGAGTTGAGAGAGGAATTAAGGAATGAGTTCAGACAACAATTTCAAGAGATGAGTGACAACTTCTACAGGGAAATAAGGGAGCAGTTCCACAAAATGAGAGATCAGCTATACAAAGATATAGAAATTCTGAAAAGAGATGTAGCAGAGCTATCAGGGTTGAAAAACACGGTTAATCAAATAAAAAATCCTCTCTGGAAGAAACTAACACCAGAGCTTGCTCTACTGAAAACAGAACATCAGCTCTTGAAGAACGAGTATTGGATAATGAAGATAGGCTAAACAACATAGAAATCAAAAAAGATAAACGGGATAAACAGCTTATAACACATAACCAGAACTTCCAAGTAATATTTGATGAGATGAGGCATAATAATTTGAGAATCATTGGCCTGGAGGAAAACTCTGAACAGCAAACAAGAGGTTTAAAGAACCTTTTAAGTGAAATCATAAGTGAGAACTTCCCACATTTTTCTATTGATCCGGATTATCAAATACAAGATTCTTGTAGAACTCCAAATAGACCTAATCAATTGAGAAGCTCGCCAAGACATATCATATACAAAATGAATAACAGAGAAATCAAGAAGAGAATTCTAAAAGCTGCTAGAGAAAAGCCCCAAATCACATTCAGAGACAAACCAATTCGGATCACTATGGATTTTTCAGAGCAAACAATGAAGGCCAGAAGAGCTTGGAACAATATCTTTCAAGTGTTACGAAATAACAACTTCAACCCAAAGATAATACATCCAGCAAAACTCAGCTTCAAATACGAAGGGGAAATTAAATACTTCAATGACAAACTCAAGCTAGCAAGATACATGAACACAAATCCGGCTCTACAGAGCATTCTCAAAGATGTACTTCATTCTGAAGATAATACCAACGATATGCTAAATCCTTAAACTAGGCTGAGTCAATTATCACTCTATACAAAAACAGACTTTCAAGATGACTCAAAACTCTGTAATCAATACAAAGTCTGTGAACCAGCCTCCCATATCTATTCTATCCTTGAATGTGAATGGTCTCAATGCCCCAATTAAAAGACACAGACTGACCCACTGGATCAAAAAACAAAATCCAACAATATGTTGCCTGCAAGAGACACAT
>PVKS010016328.1:0-44175 GCA_004027875.1 Aplodontia rufa
GTTATAATAACTAGAAGTGTCACATGGACAGAAATCTCATGTCAGCATGACCAAGACATGCTACCAAACTGACAAGCTCTATGAAAAGCTGAGTACCAGTCAGTAGCAATTTGAGGCATATCATGGATATCAGATAAGGGATAGGTAATTCAGCCTGGATGAAAAGGGGGATTAGGAATGTTTAGTTATTTATTCCATCATTCATTAAATGCATATTAATTATGCAACTATTATAGACCCAAATTGCTGGATATTAAACACATGCTGGTTTAAAAAAGGGCACAGTCCCTGTCCTCAGTTTATTTATAGAACAAAGTACGCTACAGATAATAAACAGTGAACAAGTAACTCCATATATAATATCAACTTTTGACAAAGGCTAGAAATAAAATTAATGGCATGAATTGGTGGAGAATAATTGGGTAGATGTTAGGGTAGTCTCTCAGCTTGCTTTCCCATAAATAGATCCTGAGATAAGGTTTTATGTCAATGTGATTTATTAGAAGATGCTCTCAGGGAAGGTGGCAAGAGAATGGGGAATAGAGATAGGAATGAAAGAAGAGTGAATAAGAATGCAATATCAAGCAAAGACTCCATTGAGTAACTCTGGGTCAGTCTGCAGGGAAACTGTGAAGAAGTGTAGTTCAGCTTCAGAGTTGAATCCATCATGAAGCCAGGGCCTGGATCATTTATATTCCATCAGGTTTTGGTTAATGCTGCCCTCTAGGGTAGATAGGAATGCAAAACCATGGGCACTCCCAGCTCTCTGCATACTTTCAAAAGCAATCTAACATCCTGAAAATCATCTTCCAACAAAGAGACACAGGTCCTGGCATCTGGGAATGAAAGCACACTGGGAGTTTAGAGTCACAAAGATGAAAATGTGACCCAAGGTGCTATGGTCAGATCAATGAAAGCATGGGCTAGGGGGATGGAATCTAATAAGATGAGAAGAACAGGGAAAGGAGTTTTCCAGAAGGAGGGACTGTTAGGGTGAAGGAATTGGGATAGGCAAGCATAGTGTGTTTGCTTAAAACATTGGAAAGATCGATTAAGAGCATAATAAATAGAAACAAGAATATTATGAAATAATACTAATGAAATATGCAGTTCCCAAAATTTCATAAGTCATGTGAAGGCATTCATATATATTATGAGTATGAGGGGTTGTCATCAGAAGGTTTGAAGCCTTGGAGCAACGTGACCCAATACTGTGAAGTAAAATCACTTAAACTACCATGTCAGGTGGAGACTGGAGCAGGAGAGTAGAGCAGAAACAGGCTCTTGTTCTCTAGATCACAGCGTCCTCCAGGTGAGAGGTGATGGAGCATCCAGCAGTGGGGAGGAGTGGTGAAGATGGGTGAGGTATTAGTAGCTTATATTGTAGAAGCAGAGTCAACAGAATCTGCTGATGAATTGGGTGTGCCGAGGAGAGAATGGAAAGAGCTGAATATAATGCTTGGGTTTCTGGATATAGTAATTGGGCGAGGTGGCCATTTACTGAGACTGAAAAGAATCAAAATCAGAAAGACAAAGGAGATCAGGATAATGTCAAGGTCATCAAATGACCTTTCTGCTACCTTCCAATTGCTGTGTTGAATCTGGAGTTCTTGATGATATCCATGAGGAAGGAATATATAGCTGATCCCTAAGTTACAATGGTTTGATTTAGAGATTTTGTACTGTACAATGGCATGAAGGTAATATGTATTCAGCAGAAGCCATACTTTTGAATTTTGAATTTGATCTTTTCCCAAACTAGCAACATGGGTATGATACTCTCACAATGCTGGGCAGGAGCAAGATCCATAGCTCCTAGTCAGACAGGCATTCAAACAACTGACAGTGCATTGCCAGCACTTTATGGATTTTGCATTTCATTTTTTCTCATCCTGTCATATCTCATCTGTGTCAATCCATCTGTTTCTATTGTTTCTGGTGCATTAAATGCATTTCCCATTTGTTACATTTTCAATTTGCGATAGGTTTATGTGGACAAGACCCCGTTGCAAGGTAAGAAGAACCTGTAGTTGAGTTGGTTCAGGGGAAGACAGTGGTTTTAAAACTTGAGAGATTCCTTTTTGAAGTATAATCAAGCCTCTTTTTTTTTCTATATGGTACTGGGGTTTGAACGCCAGTCCTCTTGCATGCCAGGCAAGTGCTTGAACCACTGAGCTACCTCTCCAGTCCCAAATCTGACTCTTAAATGACGGTATTGGAGCCCTCCTAATACTCTATGTGAGGTATAAACAGATTCAGATTAGACATCATCATGAAGAAATCCTTCCTGAAAAACCATTTCCTTTTCTCTTAGCCATGGGTTCTATTCCAGTTTTCTCTTTTTTGTGCAGTTATTTGCTTCTCTATTTAAAGTTAAGTTTTGATTCAAAGCCAGAATCCTTTCAGTGATTTTCATTGACTTTTTTTATACAACCCATTTCTTCAGTGTTTGATATTTTAATCAAGTTTTACATAGAAATAGAAGAGTAGTCCCTATAAAAATAGGATCAGACTATCAGATGTAGTGAACGCCAAAGTTCGCAGTTCAGTTCTAGAATCATCATGGGGGTGGGATGGAGTTTTGCCAATGGAAATCTGTTGATAAAAATATTTGTGTGAAAGGAACTACTGAAAGCTCATTAAAAAAAAAAAAAGCATCCCTTTGCCTAAACTGATTCCCCTCTTCAAACCACTTGGGTCAAGGAATAGAAGCATCCTGTACCCTTGGTTGAGGTGGTGACCTTACTACTAACCTGCTTGACCTTGCCTTAATCACAGCATAATTCTGAACATTGCTTTGGTCCTCAGTAAGTGAGGAATAGGAGCTACAGTCGGAATGACAAATAGATTCAGCCTTAGGGGCCACTCATGCATATTTGTCAGTGAATAAGTGAAATGTCATGCTGAGAACTGTAAGAGTATTCCTAGGTTTGACTAGCCTGGATAACAGAAGGGCGTACAGGAGCTAGAAGATTTTGAAGTCCTACATCCCATGGTTTGACTTTTGTCATAAACTACATCTTGTGCATGTTACTTAAAATTGCTATACATTAAGCAGGTAACAACTAAAACCACTGGCTTAAATTAAAGGCACTTTTACATGCAGTAATCCACAGTAATTAATTTATCAACAGCTATTTGTGGTCACCTGGGAGAGTCCTTGCCTCCGGATCATCCAAACATTAAAAATAGAATCTTGATCTCATGCTTTTAAAATAAGGCTTTGTGTCATAATTTAGTGGCACATTTGCACCCTAGAAAGTTTTAATTTAAAACTTTTTTTCTACAAAACACAGTGAAGAGTAGCTCTCAAAGCAAAAGAATACTTTCTAGATCAAAAGGTGATCCATGCAGGCTCAGTGGATTGAAGGTATGTTCAAATCTCTCAAAACTAAATTCTTGACCATCCCACCTTCTTTATTTAAATTATGGATAAGCTCTCTGTCTTTTTAAATGGTTCTTCAGCTTTAATTAGTCACTTGTACTGAGGTCCTGTAAGAAACGATCAAGCAGTCCCATTCCAAATGTCTTGCATGTGTATAGATAGGTCACACACACATGTGTGCACTACCACACACAGAGGGTTCCCCAATTCCTTAGTAACTTTGTTAAATGTTCAACCCTTGGGTACAATAGGAGTCATTTCCTTACTTTTGTTTTGTCAGCTGACACAGAATGACAGTCAAGACAAGTTGCTGAAAGCTAAGTCTACGTTCTGGAAAGACAGAGGCGTTTATTTATTTATAAGTTGGTCTTCACCACCCTACTGTGAGGCACTTCAGAAAAGGGACTGCTTTCTTCATTGCCATATCCATCATGCTCAAATTAGCGCTGCTGTGAAACAGGAGCAGAACATGTGTTTTCTGGAATAACAGCAGTCCCTGCCTCAAACCCAATAGCCAGAGACAGAGAGTAAGTCAGGGTTCGGGGAGAGAGTGAAAAAGCTGAAGGATAAGAGGTGGGATTAAGTGGCCTAGAATTTGGAGGTTGCAAACAACCACAGTGGAAGAGCCGATGCGTGTTTGAGACTAGCTTTAAACCAGGTAGCCATCTGTTGCATTTAACCAAGTGAACTAAGTCAGTCTTCTTGTTACTTGTGTCAATAAGTCCATGACGGTCATTCAAGGATGTGATGCTAATTGTTTCAATAAAGCAGGAGTGGGAATGTGTTTAATGCCATAGCTTTGGAAGCCTGAAAGTCCAGGATTCAAATCCCAGCTTCACCAAAAAGTGTTTAAGTGGTGTGTGTGTGGGGGGGGGATGAGGTGTTGGATGGCTATTTAAACTCTCTGAGCAGGGCTGGAGTGGTGGCTTGGTGGTTAGGGCATTTGCCTGGCATGCGCAAGTACAGGGTTTCAAACCCTAGCACCCATGTACACAACTAAGTGTCGCAGCAACGAAAGCCATGTGAAAAACTAAATCAAAACTGATCCTCTCCTCTCTCTCTTGCTCACTGTCCTTCTCTCTTTAAAAAATAAAAATAAAAAAATAATCTCTCTGAGCTATAATTGGCCATCTGTAAAATAATAAGAACAACAATATACCTCCCTCGTAGAGTGGTTAAATGTTACGTTTGTTAGGCAGCCTAGTACCTGAAACAGTGAGTACTCAAAAAATGTTTGCTATTATTATTACCATCATCAGCATCATCAATGTTTCAGTACCTGGTGTAGGTCTTAAATGTCTATTGGGACAAAAAGAAAATTTGTGTCTATGACTTTCTAAACTAAGCCAAATGAGACTGCATTTTGAAAGCACATCAAATTCCTTGGCTTTATGCAAATGTAGGAATGTTTTATTAACGTGGGTCTGTTAGGCTAAAAGCATTTCCGTCTAGGTAGGGAAGTGTTTTAAGTTTCAAAATGAAAAGAGGTTACACTGGGAAGAAGCAATCTCAGCATGACTAGTATTTTGCATTTCTCAGGTAATTCAGAATAGAGTTCAAAATACAGAGACCCTGAAACACTTTCAATTCACAGTGAAATGACAGTATAGCAAAATGTAAAGACCTCAGGAGCTCTTAAGAAATCATTGTCTTAAAGGGATAGATAGTATGTGAAGAGCTCATGAGTGGGTCTCTAATTAAAGAAACAGCAGAGTCATACATCATTCTGTCTTCCACATATATGCTAAGGAGAGTCTACATTTTCTTTGATCTTGTAGAATCTGATTCAGGAATGATTCACTCTGTCAGTAAATATTTACTGAGCACCTATCATATATTAGGTAGTATCAGGGTACCATGAGAAAAACTCAGGATTGACATTCATTCACCCCATATTCATCAGCAAACCTTTTGGTGTCAAATTTGCCCAAACTTACCACCTGATTGTCAATAAATCATCAAATGGAACTTTGCTAAATATGTTCACAGGTGAGGTGAGACTAGAACTCCTTCCTATGTCATAACTGCTTTGAAGCAGAAATTAAGTGATAAGTGAGAAGCCTAAATTTGTTTTTGGAAAGTTCTATAGTTATCATTGTTATATAAGTTAAAAAGAATCATAATCATTTGATTCTATGGACAAACTCATTAAGGAGCTAAGAAATTCCAAATGATAAAGGGAGACTGGGTGAAAGTCAAGGGAAAAAAATTCAGAAGAGTTTGCTAGTATGAAACACTGCCCTAAAACATCATTTACTGTTCAACTCTCTCTTGACCTTATTCCATAGTATTGTAAATCAGTGGTTCTCAAAACCTTTACACACCTCAGAATGATAAAAAGGGCAGGTTAAAACTCAGCACCACCAGGGGTTCTGATTCAGTGAGTCTGGGGTGGGGCCCAAGAATTTGCACTTCTCTTAGTTTCATGGTGGTGTGGATGCTACTGCTAGTGTGGAGAACATATGAAGAAATTCAAGGCGCCCCTGCTTTTCCTTAGTTTGCAAACCAAATGTGTGACCCATCTTCTGACATTGAAAAAATAAATCTTCCCCTGAGCTCCAGATACCTGTATAAAATGTTTCTACCTACAGGGCAATGTGAATTGAACCCTCCCAACAGGGAGCTCTTGTCCTTCACCCACAAACTGTTCTTCTCCAGGGCACTCTCACCTGGGTTGGTGCGTGCTCCACCCAAGTGCTCAATCCACAAACTTAGAAGTTGACTTCAGCACTTACCCCAACCTGTTTATTTGTTTATTCTGTGAATGCTTATTTATTTAGGAATTCTATATGTCTGGCACTTCCCTGGATCCTGGTATATACAGTGATGACCAATACAAAGTGCTGGTGCTCAAAGAATTTAAATTCTGGTATGTAAAACAAACAAATAAATATATGACTATATAACCGCATATTCTGTCACCAAAATAGGAGCATACAAAGAATCTCCACTGCCATCAACCCAGTCTCTTCCATCATCCAGATGGACTTGTAGTGAGTCCTCCAGGTCTACTGTTCCTCAAACACTATCAATTATCCAAAAAGATTTGAGGTGAACTTTACAACATTTGTCAGATTGTCACTTTCTCCTATCTAAGACCTCCCAAGGAGTTTCCTCTGTGTTAGTGCCGAATCCAGACTCCTTAACTAGCATGGGACACAAGACCTCTTCAAACTCTTTCCTCGTCTCTTCTCCATTCAGAAAGCTCCCATGAACTTCCATCTGCCCGTTGATGTGCTAAATTCTTTCAAACTACATGCCCTCTTTAACTGTCTTTCCTCCTCATCATTCACCACTGGTCATCTCCATAGAGAAGTTGTTTCTTTTCTTTTGGGGGATGGTGATGGTGCTGGGGAATACACCCAGGACCTCTTGTGTGATAGACAAGTGTTCTACCACTGAGTTCTGTCCCCAGCTGGAGTAGTTTTAACCTTACTTCTCTAGCTGGCTTCACTGCCACTATTCCATATTTTATTACTCTTTTCCCCTCTCATTTGACATCATTTATGGTATTGAGCATTATCCAGCCAGCTGTGTAGTTACTGTCACAACAATGCAAGCTCATGAAGGCTGTGATGGCTGAGAAAGGTTCATTGTTCCGCTCCAGTGCTGAAGAAGCGCCTGACGTATTGTAGAAATGGACAAAGCACCATGATTGTCCCATGTCTACTTCAATCGGTTTGCCATTCTTTCACAAATGACCATGTCTACCTCATCTTACATCCTAGTTTGTAACTCAGTGCTGTGCATGTGGCAGATGCTTGAAAGATATCACTTGATGGACTGAACACCCAAAGTATACATAAAACTTGCATGAACCTAGGTATAATTTCATTGACTTTAAAGGTAAAGATTCTAAGGGTCGAAAGAAAAAAAAAATAAGGAACTTTCTGAAGAAGAGTCAGCAAAACAGAAAAAAATAAAAAAGAAAAGAAAAAGGAAAACAAAGGCTGATAGGAGGAGCTGAGTACTGACACCTGGATTTGGCCTGAAGATGGTTTTTGATAACTTTGAAGAGAATGGTATCAAGAGGGAAGGAGCTAAGGAGGGAAGTGATAATGAGAAAATACAGAGAGACCCAGGAGAGATTGTTTTGGGAGGCAGAAGCAGAACTCCTTCAAACTCAGCAATTACAACTTGGAAAGGGGGGTGGAACTCAAACATATTTGAACAAAAGTGAGGCCAGAGCTAGCAGAGAGGGAGAGTCAAGGACCCAGGACAGGGCTTGCACTGGGAGAGAGGCAACAGGCAGTTGGTAGGGAAAGGTTGGGATAGGGCCTCTTCTCCCTCTGGTGCAGTGGGAAAGATGGGCAGAGACAGGTGTGAGGATGGACAGGAAGCAAATAGGAAGTGGAAGAGCTCATTCAAGACTGGCTTGGTCTCACTAAGATGTGATGGTAGACGTGGAGGTCAACTTTACCTGCAGCTAAGAAAGCCTGAAAATTTTCAGAAAAGGTGATCGAAAATAGTAGCTCGTTTATTGATGAATCTAGGAATGGGTGACAATGACATCTGGTGAGGATGAGAATGATTACAGGGACCATTTTAGAAGTAGGAGAAAAGGGATAATGAGCGGACAGGAGCTGATCATTGGGAGAGACAGGCAAGTGTTAACAAAGTGTTTAAGAATTTCTTCGGAAAACCTCATTTTACCCATTTCTAAAACTGTAAACTTGGGCAACTCATTTCCCTCATCTTTGGCTTAATTTCTTCTGTGAATGAGAATTGCTGTCATATGTGAAGGTTAAAAGAGACAAGGAGTGATTGGGAATTAGCAAAGGATCTGGATCTTGGGAAATGCTCAACAAATAATAATAAAGAAGTGTAAGGTGAGGTCCAAAGTAGGGTTTTATGTTTTTAAAAACAAAACTTAATGCATTTTTACTTCTCAATTTAAAAATAAAATTTAAAAAGCAATGCATGAGAAGCACTTGGGGAAATTGTTTTAAATATATAGCTTCATCTCTCAAGATTATGGTTTTTAGTTCTGTGGAGGGGCCTGGAAGTATGAATTTATAACAACTAATACTTCAGCAGTTGTTCCTTTAAGAGATTTATGAGTACACAAAAAAGTGTCTTTAAAAATGGATTGTGAATGAGGACTGTATGGTATGGTTCCAGCAAGGTACAGCTGCAGTGGCATTGTTACAATAGCCACCTATGACTTCTGGAGCAAGATACTCAGCAGAAGAAACACCTGAAAACTGTGCATGTGTTATGGTTCAGATATGGAGTCCTTCAAAAGCTCACATATGGGGCAATGCAGGAAGGTTCAGAGGTGAAATGATTAGATGATGGGAGTTGGAACCCAAACAGTGGGTTACTCAGGATTAACTGGGTGGGAACTAAAAGTACGTGGGCTGGGACTGGAGGAGATAGTCATTGGGGGCATGCTTGGGATTTGTTTTTTGTCTCTGGTGAGCAGAGCTCCCTCTCTGCCTCCTGAGACCATTTTCTGAGATGCCTACTTCCACCATGCCCTTCCGCCATAATGTTCTACCTCCCCTCGGGCCCAGAGATATGGAGTTGGCTGTCTGTGGACTGAGACCTCTGAAACCATGAGCCAAAATAAAGTGTCCTTCCTCTATGTTGTTCTTGTCAGATCTTTTAGCCACAGCAATCAAAAAAAGAAAGAAAGAAAGAAGAAAGAAAGAAAGAAAAAGAAAGAAAGAAAAGACCAAAATAGTATGTATGGGGGCTGGAGCAGTGGCTCAGAGGTTATAGCTCTTGCCTGGCATGCCTAAGGACCCGAGTTCAAACCCCATAACCAAGTACAAAATGAAGTCTTGGAGCAACAAAAGCTACATGAAAAACTAAATAAAATTGATTCTCTCTCTCTCTCTCCCTCATACACACCACACACACACAAACACACTGTCCCTCTCTCCTTAAAATAGTATGTATGCATACATGTATTTCTGCATGTAGCTATGCAGCTTACTCAGTGTTGTGTATTTACCACTTCTATCCAGTTCTAAAACTTTCCCACCATTGCAAAGGAAAACCCATATTTACTGAGCAATTGCTTCCTATTTCCTTCCTTTCCATGCCTCTGGCAACCACCAATCTATAGTGTATAGTATACATTTACCTATCCTGGATATTTCATATAAAGAGGAATTAGTTTGTACTCTGACATCAGATTTCATTCACTTGGCATAATATTTTTGGAGTCTTTCCATTTTGTATCTTGTTCATTACTTCATCCATTCTGTTCTATGCCTGAATAATATTCTATCATATACATCTACTGCAATCTGTTATCCTTTCATCTGTGGAAGGGCATTTGGGCTGTTTCTACCGTTTGGTTTTTGGCAACAGGCCTGCTATGAACATGTGTTTACAAAAACTCTTAAA
Source organism: Aplodontia rufa (assembly GCA_004027875.1). Classification (NCBI taxonomy): domain Eukaryota; kingdom Metazoa; phylum Chordata; class Mammalia; order Rodentia; family Aplodontiidae; genus Aplodontia; species Aplodontia rufa. Next base: position 9,743 of record PVKS010016328.1, read on the forward strand.
GCTTCTCTATGAAGTGGCACCAGCCAGAGAATCTAATTTAATCCATCTAGGTCAGACCTAGGTGATTTTAATATAGAGCCAGAATAGAGAAATCTGTTTAAGGTATTGAAAAAAGATTTGAATCATTATGTAATTTTAGCCCTCTTCAGCTGACAAATTCCTTTTCTAGGACTGATGGGACATCCTTCCATAGGGCTCACAGGACAAGTGGTATTCAGTAATATCAGCTGGAAAGCTAGAGACAGCAATGCTTCCAGAACAAGTCCAATCTAACAACTGGAGTAAGTGAATTAGCTCTGTCCTGAGTCAAATGTGGCCATTGAACATGAAATCATAAATAACCTACTGAATCATATTCTACTTTTCTCTTCCCAGAAATTGCTTTCTAGCAATGCCTCAAGAGAATGGTAGGGGGTAACACATTTTATACTTGTGGCTGAATAACATAGCTGAATGAGCCAGAAAGGAGCCTCACAGACCCCTCACAGTGATCTGAGAAGGAGTGTCAGGATTTATCACGGCTGCATGTGAATAATGTCCAGGGCAAAAAGAAAAGATATTGCTGTGGCAATTATTTTAATGAAAGGACCACTCAGTGTCAGGCCTCAGTGTTCACCCTACTGGTGAAGCAGTCATTGATGTCTGCGGAAGGCACGGACGTGTCTTATGATGTAGTGCTTTGTGCTTCTGTGAAAGCTCACTTCTGAGAAGTTCAAAGTGCTTTCCAGAGCACTTTTCTGAGACCCTTTCAACTCCTTTGTGGGGTGTATGGCAAGTGTTATTGTCATCTCACAGATGATAGGAAAGCTGAAACGCAGGTTAAGTGTGCTCGGCACTTAGCCTCAGACTTTTAGGATGGGACCCACGGTCCCTTGCTTCCTGAGAGTCCTCACAGTTGGCCCTATTGCCTCCCTGCCCTTCCTTCACAAGGTTAACATACAATAGTTACTAAAAATGGATATGCCAACTACAGAAGATGGATATTTTCAATCTGGGACCATCAACCGCCTGCAATGAGTTTTCTCTCAGGGTCATCGTGATATGATGATTATTGATTGACGATATGGGGGAAAGTATCATGTTCATTTCATTGTGATAATCATCTGTTGGAAATCACACCGCTGGGCTAGCATTGTCAGTATTTCATCAGGACTTCCTAAGATGTCATCCTTGCTTGGCATTACAGAATGGTTCCCTTTTCAACCCATTTCATTTCTTTGTCACATGACAGGGCATTAAAAACAAACTGGAGCACACAGGCTAACTAAAAAATAGTTCACAAATGATTATTTTTTGAGTTCAAGATAAATCATTTTTCCTGCTAGGCCAAAATTCAGTAGTACAGTCAATGGAACACTAGTCATTAAACCATTTATTCCAGCACCCCAGTATCATTTTGTCTCAGTAATGGACAACCATCAGAATTGCTGTATTTAATTATTTATTTATTTTACCTATTAAATCATAAATTAATGGATGCAAATAAAAACCAACAGAATAAAACTTAGCTCATAGAGAAGAATTAAGATGAAAAGTAAAAAAAAATGAATTTGAATTTCCCTATAAAATTTTCTGGGTTATATTATAATGTACCATAGTCTTGTAATATATGATATATAGATTTTTTAAACTATATTTCACTTATACTAATGCTATTTTTTATTTCTATTAGTTACAGGTGTTTAGGTGTTTAATTGTATAGCTGAATCATAATTCCTTTAATCAAATGCACTAATGGTAGATATTTTTGGTGATTATTTATTGGTGCATTATAATTATACCTAATAGTAGGGTTTGTTGCTACATGTTTGTATGTGCACATAACATAATTTGGTCAGTTTCATTGTCCCCCATTCCCTCTCTTCCTCAGTACCTTGATCTCCTTCTTCTATTCTACTGGTCTCTCTTCTATGATACATTTAAATTGAAGTTAGTTCTTCAAAAGTTAAAAATAATATCAAAATAGAGGATATATTTGTAAATAAGGAAATTCCACAAAAAGTATATTTGTAGTTTACATATATATTTTTAAAATTATATGTTCATAACAGATCAAGATATATGGATATAATATGCACTTATATTTACTGCTATTTTTTCTGCAGATTTAAAACAAAAAAGCACAGACTTCTAAACCCTAGACTTAAGTACCTACTGGCTTAGAATCTCCTAGGGTGGTTGCTGATCAATTTTTTAAAGCCAAAGCTTTAATTCTGGATCACATCTCGATTAAAACCTCCATTCCATAGGATAGCAAGCCAAGAACATAAGAATCTTCTTCTCATCTATAATCTATGTGAAATTCTAATTTGCAGCTTCACAAAGACCAAGTTTATTTTTGTATAACTATTACTGCTATTATAGTAGAAAAGTCAGTGTCGTATCCTGCATGTTCCTTCTGAAAGCTCAGAGGGGAAGTCAGTAATGTGATAGTTTTGTGCTCCATGGAAAAGGCATTTTTTTAAGTGACTGGCACTTAATGAAAGGCTTAAGCATCCACCAGAGCAGAATATTCACTGCCACTTATGCAGATAGAGGTCTTGAAGCTGAATAGGAAAATAAGTGCACTGTAACTATAAGGGAAAAGTTTCATATGGTATAGAACTTTCCAGGTCTGTGGACTGTTAGCTTGTTACCCTTATTATATTTAGCAGAGATATATATCATATATATGAGATTTATATATATATATATATTATTTTTTGTTGAGAAATTTATTTGTTGAACAATCATACAAGTTTCTAACAAAATAATATAAAATATATAATAGATTCTGAAGATTAGATTTACCCCCAAGAGTGCCCCCCCATAAGTCACCCTTATCCCTCCCCTCCCTTTCCCAAAACATCTCTAAAAATGTGTTAGGATGTATAACATTGCACCTTATCCAGATTTAGCACATGATGATAGACCACCTTTCTCAATGGCCAGTGTCTAGTTCTAGCCTCCAATATATTTTTTTCATTCACTCCTGGAATTTCAGTCAAGAGTGTACTTGTGCAGATATTTTTTCTAAGGGAGAGGGAGAGAGTGCGAGAGAGAAAGAGAGAATCATTTTTTTTTCCATCTGACCTTTGTTTCTCTGATGGTTAATTGTGCATGCATTCCTGCAGTTTGAACCCAGATCCTTGTGTATGCCAGGCAAGCACTCCAACCACTGAGCCACCACTCCAGCCCCTTGTGTGGATACTTATGTGCCCACATATGGTCTTATAGAGAATTCTTCCTCGAAAAAAGTAACAAAAAAATAGCATGTATCAACCTTTCTGATAAATTTACTGTTCTCTTTACACTTTGGAAAATGCATTGCTCAGATAAGATCTCTTCTCAAAAGCCTGAAGGGATATCAAGAAATCACCACTCTGAACCCTTCCTTATTAAAAAATACACAGAAAGAAGCTTAGCCATAGATCCAGTTATGGTTATAGAGAAACTATTATGCTTGGCTATGAGCCTTTTGAATATTTTGAGGGGGAAAATCTTTCATATGAAAATATTGTACCATCCTTGACATAATCCATACTACTTATGTATTCAGTTTTAATTGCCAAGACATAGAAAAAACTTTGCTTCATTGTAGAGGTTGGTGCTAATTTAAAGAATGATCAAATTTAAATGAAAGCATTTATGAGTATTCTAAATAAACACTTTAAAATATTATTATATTATTATATTGAATTCAAAGAAGAGCCTAATATTTGGGAGGACAGCTGGGCAAAGGAAAAAGTAACTGTTGCCGGAAAAGAAATGCTAGCTTATTTCATATGTCTTTGTCAGGAGGACACAAAACTGAGGATTTCAGGGTACTGTTGCTACCAGATGAATGCTAGGGCCAGGTACTCTTGGTCTCTAGAACCATGTGTTCAGGTTTAAATCTCTCAGTACAGATACATGTTCATGTTCATGCACCACAACTCATTAGACAAATTAACCTTGACCAAGTTACTTCATCCCTATATAATTCAAAGTCATCCATAGAGAAATGGTTGAAATTATAGTACTTACAAAGAAATATAGAATCCTAGGATTACTAGTAGGTTTAATTGTTATTGATTATGAAAAGTACCTGGCATAGTGTCTCTAATACATGAGCTCAATAAATGCTCACTAATCATGGTCATCGTTATTGATTGGATCTATGATGGTTAGTTAGCCCTCAGACAGATGTCCCTGAACCCCTCTATTTGAAAATCCTCTATTGATAAGCAGAGAATGAGTATAGGGAAATACAAAGAGAAGAAGTGACTTTTATGGCTGCCTATTCTGTGTTAGACACTTGGCCAATGACTTGATGTACATTATTTCATTTTATCATTTCACCAATCTGATAAGATTAAAGAAAATAATACTTGAAATACTTAGTGCTTGCCAAAGTTCACAAAGTTCAAAGAATATGGAGAAGTATTTGAAACTTACTGTAGCTCCAATGCTAGAAACAAAGAGCCTGTAGACCTGATAAATACCAACATACTGCCATCCCCAACAGCTTCAGTGATGTGTAATGCAAGGGGCTGCTACTTTCAGCTTCAACATCTCCATTTAAAATTAGACTTTTTTCTTTCAAAATTTACATTTGATTGATGTATACATATACGTATATACATAAGTATATATTTCCGTATGTTTATCATGATAGACATGTATCCAGTAAAATAGTATAATTGGCTTCTGAGGACTAAAAATTTTAGCTGTTTTCCTTCTGTTGATTTGGACTTCAGTACAAGATGTCAGAAAGTTCAGTTACTTATTATTTAAACTGAAAAGAAAATAATTACTCAGTAGCTTGTTCACTATTTTTAGAGGAACTACATTATAATTATTAGATTTTTCATTAGTGAGAACTTGTGTTCACGTCAGAGGGAGATATGGCACAAGCATTCGTGTTAAAATCAGTGTATCCAAGTTTGCTATTGTATTCAACCATTTAATGGGTATGTGAATTTGAAGCTGTTTAACCTTTTTATCTCTTAATTTTCTAACTGAACTTGAACGAAATTAAAATCTATATTGTGGAATAATTAAGAAGGAATATGAATGAGTCTTATACTATGCCTGGCCAACTTTAAGTCTGTCAAAATGGTATATGGAAGCAACAACCACACTTCTTGATTTGGGTCCTTTAACACCTGTCATGAGTAATCCCAGTAGGTCAGGTAGGCACTACCGTAAAAGGACAATGGGAATGAATTCACATATACCCATGACCAAGACATTTGCCTGGCTGAAGAAATGCAAAATTTAAAGTGATTCATGATCTGGGCCTTGGCACTCCAAGGTCATCAGCAGTAAAAGGATTGGACATTCTCAGATCAGAAGATTGGCAACACTGTGCTCATATCCACAGAGGACTGTCCCCCTTTTAGATGGGGCATGCAGTCTCCAGTGACCACAGCTTTGCCACACTGAAGATTGTGTGGCACTTAGGCACAGAAGGATTCACTCCTTCATATAAGCTACCAGCCCCTGCAGGTGTTTGACCTGCCTTCAAACTCAGGTGAATGTCATCTTCTTCTTAACATCTCTTGACCACACTTTTCCTCCCCAGGCTTATTGTGACTGATGACTCAAGAACAATATTAGAATTATACTTCTGTCTTTTAGCTTGTGTGTTTACCTGATCTTCCATTCCAACATTTTAATCCTTTATTGCACCTGCCTCCAGATGGAAGTTTCCAAATGAATAAAAGTCATATTTCCAGAACATATTATCCTAATACTTTGCTCAGTACTTAACCCTAAATTGTTAGTAACTTACATGTAATAGCTAACTTAAGGGATGGATCTAACAGGATTTGGGGTGGTTTAGAAGTTGGACCTGTTGGAAATTTGCCTTGTGTCCTTTGAGTATGTTACTTACCTTCCTGGTTTTATTTTACATGGCATAAAAGTGAAATTAAGTAATCTACAAGCTTTCTCCCAACTCTAAAATCTTTCAATGCATTGAAATATCTACTTTAACTTATTTATTTTATTCTCATTTTCTTTTCAACTCTGCTGACTTAGATGTAAACTATTAAAATCTCTCCAACCAGGATATTACTAATTTAATCCTTATCTCTTCGACTCTTTGCATTAATAAATGTGCAGAAACTTAGATGAAAGACAAAAAGACAATTTACTTATTATATTTTCATAATTGCAGTTTAAATGGTAATATTGAGAGTCTGTTTCACTTATGAACAGAAATTTTACTATTAGAATTTCTTAAAAAATATTTCTAATTTTATATTCTCTTTTCCCTTAAGAATTAATTTTCCTTATTTATTTATTTATTTTACTTTTACCATAATGTTTTCTACAAATCAGTGGCTCTGTGGTCCTGCATCTTTATTTCATGAGAATAAATGTATTATCCCTCCCAGTATCTTAAAGGCTAACAGGATGTCTGGTGAGGAGTTAGGTGCATCAAGTGAGTCAGAGCAAAAATAGTAGCAGTAGAAAACAACTCAGGACAACTCTGTGGCCTATATCCATGATGGACCACTATTGATTTTCAGCATCGTGTCTTCAAAGATTTTGTTTTACTCTTGTAAATACTCTGCAGTAATGCTTCACATGGCAGATGCTGTAGAACTAAGCTCTAGTTAACAATTGGCTAAGGCTTATAGGTGTCTGGAGGGGTCTGATGAGTTCGTCCACTCTGGACTGAGGTAATCACCACTGCTGTTGAGGCTGCTAGGAGTCTACATCCCTGGTTGAAAGACTACTCCTGCAATCGTGACCATGACCCATCCACAGGCTGGCAGAGTCATGGGCCAAACAACCAGCTATAGTGTTCAACAGAGGTACAGCTTCAAAAGCTGAAATAAGCCTTTCCACTTTCTTTATTTTATGTTTATATCAAGTTACAAGATTGTTGCCATGTGCAGGAAAACTCCCTCTTCCATAAGCAAACCCCTGAGTATTTGCAAAATCTCCAAAGAACATCCCATCTTCCCTTTGCTGTTTTGTATATAATAGATCATAAGTTAGTAGAAAAATAAAGCTATTTTCAGATGCCATAGGAGCCATTTGCTGACTTCGGATCTCAAAGTGATACTATAGACCTAATCACTGTAGTGTTTTTGTCATTAATGAGAAAGACTTTGCACTAACTTTTCACTACTTTGCTCAACTCTTCTTATGATCAGACCACATATTTTTAATACAGCTATTTGGAAAAAAGAGTACAAGCTATGACTCTAAAAACGATTTGTGACATGTAGGTTTCAAGAAAATTATAAACTTTCTTGCATGAATGCTGCTCCTGCTGCCAAGGTTTGCCCCGTTTGATGTGTGTTGGAGTTGATTCAGAAGGTATCAGTTCATGAAGTTATTCTGGCTTTAGAAAAGACTGATCTCAATTTTCTTTTCTGTACCTAGAAGTTTTTGGCATTTCTCTGTTTTGTTTCTCCTTTGCTTCAGTTTGTTAACCTTAGTCACTGGTGTTTATTTTCTGTTGCTGCATTACTTGTTTCTTTTGCAAGTAACACAAGCTTGCAGGCTGTTTTAAACTATTTTTATCATCTCCCAGTTTCCATGAGTAAGGTGTCTGGACAAACTTAGAGGCGGGACCTAGAGTGGTCCCTTTTTTTTTTTTTCTTTTTCTTCATCTTTTATTTGTTGAAGATAGTCTTACATTTAGGAGGGAATCATTGTCATACAATCAAGAACAAATGTATAATGACAGAGCAAGCCAATGTTAATGCCATTCCATGATATTTCCCCTTGGGTTCCCCAATTCCATCTTTTCCCCTAATTAAACCCTGTGTTAGTTGGACTTCTTATGGAAGTTGAAGGTTCCCCACTGGGTTGATACCCCCATACTCCCTCCTTCCAGCCTTCTTGATATCCTTCCTATTCCCTCCCTGTCACCCTCTCTTCATCCCCCAGCATCATAGGCAAGGTTCCCCCCATTCTTGTAAAAATTCATGCATGTTGAGGTTATTATTAGCTTAGCTCGCTATCATTCTGTTTCCAATTGTATTGTAGCTTCCATAAATGAGAGAAAACATTTGGCCCTTGAGTCTCTGAGTTTGGGATATTTCACTTTGCATAATTTTTTCCATCTTCATCCATTTGACTGCAAATGCCATGATATCATTTTCTCTAATAGGTGAGTAGAATTCCATTGTATATATGTACCACAGTTTTTTAATCCACTCGTCCAGTGAGTCAATTGAGCTGTTAAAATCACCGATGAAGCAGTATCTCTGTAATATGCCAATTCTAGCCCTTTTGGGAAAATAACCAGGAGTGGGATAGCTGGGTCATAAGGCAGTCCCAGCCCTAATTTTTTGAGGAGTCTCCACACTGTTTTCCATATTGAGTGTACCAGTTTACAGTCCCACCAGCATTGTGACAGTGTTCCTCTCTTCCCACAGCCCCCCAGCATCTGTCATTGTTCATATTCTTCATTTTTGCCACTCTGATAAGAGTGAGGTAGAATCTCAGTAAAGTTTTAATTTGCATTTCTCTGATTGCTAGTGATGTAGAGCATTTTCTCATATATTTATGGGCTTTTTGAACTTCCTCCATTGAGAAATTTCTATTTAGTTCCCTAGCCCATTTATTGATTGGATTATCAACTGGAATTGGATCCTTACCTCTCTCCCTGCACAGAAATCAAATCAAAATGGTTCAAGGATCTTGAAATTAAACCAGCAACTTTAAAATTGCTTGAAGAAAATGTGGGATCAATACTACTGACACAGGGGTTGGCTCCACCTTCCAACAAGATTCCCATACATAAGCATTAAAGTCAAGCATAAAGGAATGGGATACCATTAAACTAAAAAGCTTCTGCAGAGATAAAGATTTAGTCAAGAATGTCAAGAGAGAACCTACAGAATGGGAGAAAATCTTTGCCTGCTACACCTCGGACAGAGGGCTAATATCCAGAATATACAAAGAACTAAAAAAAAAAAAAAAAAACAAAATAGAGTGGTCATTTATAATGGTCTCCCAAGTAGAGAATCAGGATGGCAGCCAGGATTGGGTTCTCATCAAGACTTGAATGCGGAGGGATTTACTTCACAGCAGAATTCATTTTCTGTGGCTCTTCAGTAGAGTTCAGCAGAATTCAGTTCCTGTTACTATACAATTCATACCACATTGTTTCTTCAAAGGCAGCAACAGAAGAAAAGAGAGTGAGACTACATGAACACAGATACTACTCTCTTACATGATGTAATTATATACCTCTCCCACCTTTGCCATATTCACTGGTTAGAATCAAGCCACAGGTCCTACCCAAACTCAGGGAAGAGATTATACAAAAAGATAGAAATCAGCAGGTGAGAGTCCGAGAGGACCACTTATGCACTGTCACATGGCTTCTCATTCTTTGTGTGACCCCAGTTACTTTTCTTGAATTCCCAGGTCCAGGTCTGCCATATTCTTCTTCTCTCTTACATAATATCCATTATTAGTTTTGGTCATTATTACTCCTTCAAAAATTATCACTCATGACCTACAAGGATTTTGCTTGTTTATTTATTCAACAAATGTTAACTAAATATCTCCTATATGATGGCAATAATAACAACACAAATTATACAAAAATTGAGTAAAAATAATAAACCAAGGACTGAAAGGAAGTTTTGCCTCTATCTATGTTTATCTCTAATTTGGCTATATCCTTCATATAATAGATTTGGGTGAATTATCAATCTATGTTGACTTTTGATTCAGTGACATTCAATACTTTTTTCCTAAAATAAATTTAAATTTTAATACTGCATAAACAATATTCAATTAGTTGTTTTATTAATAATGAGATGTAAGCTTTAATTATTGTTATTGAGGACTTAGCAACTTAAAGTATCAGGTCTTAGAGATGTGTCTCATTTAAATGTGCATTTTAATAAAGCATTTTTTCAAAGAGTTGAAATATATTCTAATAGTTACAACTAAGTTCAAACTTAAGTATTTTATGATGCATTAAAAGGAATATTTTTAGAATCATCATTCATCAACCTTGCTGTAGAATTAGCATTCTATGTTTCAGCTTAATGGAGAATTTAACTGGATAGACATTTTCCTCTCTATGAGATTATCATGTTTATATTCAATATTATAAATAGAATAGATCCATAGACAATTGTAAACAACTTCTTTTAAAATTATTTCTTCCTACTTATGTAAACAGTCTTTCATTGTGATGTAGTATTACAGCAAGTAAGCATTTGTCTATGCAAAATGCAAAAATAAAATATTCAGAATATTGAGCAAGTTATAACAAAGCTATTTTATGGATGGATTTGTCCCTTAGCCATGTAAAACCAGGTATGGTTGGAAAAGTGGTACAGAGGGATATTATTTTCTTTTTCTTTTTTTTTTTTTGCCAGTGTTTGTCAATCTTATGCAATTAAGAAAAATGAATGAAGGATATAAATGAAGATTTTATTGAAATATTGAGCTAATTAAGTGAGACAATATAAAATCTCTTCCCCCCCTCTGGAAAGCCATTTAAGCAAGTGATTGCCTTACTAGCAAATTTCCCACATTTTCTAGAGCTTGCTAATGCTCTTCCATATCCCTACGAGTTCAGTGATCCTCTGTGATGACTACACACTCTATGGTTGGGCACATGTGATTTTCTCCAAAATATGATCAGTGATTCTTTCTAACTAATAAGGCCTCTAGCATGCTGTAAGCACTCTACTGAACAGGATTTTTATTTGGATTTTGATTTTGTAATCATCAATAATACTGTGATCAAGCAATGAAAAGGTACAAACTGCTTTATAAAACCATTTACTGAAGGGCCAGAACAAATTAGAGATTTGTTTGCTTGTACACTGTTTTCTGCATTGGGAAATGTATTTAAGACAAGCGATAATCACAGGTGGAGTTTCTAGTTCTGGAGTTGTCCCAAGGGATGATCTCATAAGTGGGTTTTTACAGCAGATTGGAATGGACAGAGGTCCTCTGTAAGCACTCACTCTCCCTCAACTCCCAGGTTCTAACCTGTCTGTGATGCACCAGGGGCAAGTCCAGTCACGCTACATTCTTAGCAGACTTGTTTACTTGGTGCACAATGCCACTTGCTTAATAATTATGCATAAAGGTATTTCCACCCAAATTTAAGTTTATTTTAACATTTCTGTCATAAAACAGTGAAAATAACTCTTTGATCTACATCTGAAACTCTTCTATAAAAGATGCTGTAACAGTTGAAATTCTATTTTTAAGTTATCTTCATACTTTTAATTACTACCAAAAATTAATGAGACCACTTTATAACATAAAGAGAGGCCTCTACTAAGAAGTGGTTATTTTTGTTCACAGGAAAAATATATCTGAGGGAAACTGCAGCCCTCTATATAAATTACCTCAAGGAAAAATGATAACTTCATCAAGAGCAATGGCTCTGTAATTGATATTAATAATATGAATAATAATGATAAATATTGATCACTAATATATAGTGTATCTTCTGCTTTGTATTTTGTATACATTGACACATTCAATCACCATAGCAATTTGTTGGATTTTGACTATTTTATTTGTCCAGATTCCCCAGAGTAATAGGACCCATAGGATATATATGCATATATGTATGTATATATTTATAGATAATAGATAGAAAGTGATCTATTATGGGGAATTGGCCTCATGCAATTATAGTGGCTGAGAAGTACTATAGTTTTTTTTTTTTCTGCAAGCCAGAGTTGCAGAAAAGGCAGAAATATCATCCCAGTCTGAGTTCTCCAAGGCCCCAAATCCAGGGAAGCCAATGGGGTATGAATCCCAGTCCAAGAGTAGAAGAAATCCAGTATCCTAGTTCAGACTCCTCCTTCTGCCTTTTTTGTTATGTTCAAGTCCTCAAAAGATTGGCTGATTCTCACCCACTTTGGCCAGAGGTATCTGATTTACTGCTCCTTTGACTCAAATGATAACTTCATATGAACACAACTTCATAAACTCACCCTGAAATAATGTTTGCACCTGGGCTCTACTGGGTTGAATAATTATGCATTGCAACAATTATTTCCCCATTTTACAGATTTTGTCACTGAGGCAGTGTCAAGAAAGGTACAGGGAAGGACAGGAGCAGTGTTTCAGTGGTTGGAGTGCATGCTCAAGGACCCAGGTTCAAACCCCTGCACCACATATACAACCAAGTGTTGGGGAAATAAAGGTCAGATGAAAAATAAATAAAAATTGATTTTCTTTCTCTCTCACCTTCTCTCTATCTTAAAAAAAAAGGTACATGGATTGCTCAAACTCTCAACTGAGAGTATTGCTTACTGATTGCAAAGCTTTACTTTGTTTGGATTGCAGATGTATAGGATGCAGTCGGCAAAGTGCTTTGCGTTTCTCTGACCCTCCCACTAACCCCGAGGAGCACAAGAATGACATCCCTAATCTTATGATAGAGGGAGCATATTGCAGTGTTAGTGGTTACAGCCCTGACAACAAATCCAACCTGGGAGACCAAGAACCCAAATCTTAGAGCCTCCAACTGGCAAACCCAGGCTGCCCTCAGCCTTTAAGCGACAGAATATAATACCACGTAAGGACAAAGTCCAGCCCAAACCTAAAACGACAGTTTCCCCCAATCCCCACTTACATATCAAAGCATTAACATGTTATCTCTTCAAGAAGTGTTTATTGCTCAAAAAGAAAAGCCTCTACAAAATAACATTTTTCATTGATGGTAAAGATAACTCATGATGACTTTAGAGAAATTCAAAAATGCTTTATGAAAAGCTCAGGAAACACTTGTTAGTGTTACTTTTTAAATTACCAAATTTACTCATATTAACTTTTGGTTACATATCAGATGATCAATTTGTCTCTGAATATACACATAATTTTAATTGCACTATTTGGAGATTGCTTTTTTCTCTTTCCTTGTATTTTTTACCAAACTGCATATATTCAACACACTTGCATGTCATTAACCAATCTTCTGCAATATCATTTGTGATAGCTCTGTACACTACACACATAGAAGCATATAATATGAGGATATGCATTAACTTATCTAACCAATTCATTATTTTGGCCTATTGAGGCCCTTATTTTGAATTTTTGAGTATTGTAAATAACAGTAAGATAAATTTGCTTGTGGAAAACCATCTGATTGCATCATTTAAAAAAAGAGAGAGGGACAGTGAGAAAGAGAGAGAAATAACTTTTTTTATATTTAATTTTTTTCATGTAGCTTCTATTGCTCTGACATTTGGTTGTGTACATGGTGCTGGGGTTTGAACTCATGTACTCATGCATGCCAGACAGGGGCCGTAACCACCAAGCCACTGCTCCAGCTCCTGATTGCATCGTCTATTACTTCCTTGATATAGTCTTTAACAGTCCTCTACATTAAAGAAATTATACCCATTTAATGAAAAAGTGTCTCAACGATGTTCCCAGGGGTGACTTCCTTGCCATTTCTTTCTCTGTGAGGAATAGTGAGGAAGATACTTGGGCAGTGGCCACCCCATCAGGAAGTGAGATTTCATGCATTCCCTCTTGCCTTTGATTCCCCACTTGCTCCTGTTTCAGCTGTTTCTATTTTGCAACCCATCTGTCATCATCTTCCACACTAAGGTCATATGGAAGCCAGGGAGCCTTTCTTAAAGATTTGTCCCCCAATTGGGGTGTCTTCAGACAAATGTACAGGATTTGAAGCTAGGGGCTGAGAATCAGTATCAACAGAATAAGGGGGATGAGTTACATTTGTGAAATGCTGCTGGGGAAGAAACTTACTGGAAAGAATAACTTACTTATAGACACTGGATATCAAAAAGTATATGTTGCTGCACGAGATCTGTGTTTTGCTGTAAATGGCATGGATGTGGAAGAAATGCAGGAAATCTTAGTTCTACAGGTAACTACTCTTGAAGTCTGAGGGCTTGATAAATCAGAAATTAATTAGGTAGTCTGTATTTTGAGGGACTTTGAAGACCTATATGGACCAAAATCCCATTATTATGCTATTACCATTTTATGGTCTTCCTAGCTACTACATCTGAACTTATTCATTTAAGTTCTTGTTCATTATCCATCTCCCTTAATGGGTGATAAGCTCCAGCCAGCCAGCACCTCTTGTAACTTGTTCTCTTTCTATTTCTAACACCTAGCCCAGCTAATGCTGTGGCCTTAGTAGTTGTAGGACAAAATAATGAAGAGGCTGTTATTTTTCTGACTCTTTGAATATCTTATTTGTTATGTAGCTTAAGGAATTTTCTCGGCACATGTTCATCTCCATGGTCTTATGGTATGTTCTTGAATGATGAGGACATGTTTTAGAGAAAATTTTGTACCTACTAAATGTATCTTTTTTAAAGGCAAACACAAGTAACCATTTATCAAGTATTTGTTTACCAACTGAAAGCTGATTAAAATTTTGTCAATTTCTGATTTTCAGTACCAGATGAAGCTTGGTGGATATGATTTTTTCAGATTAGGTTTGCTGACACTTCATCTTGAAATACTCTACATCAGCATAAAACCATGTCTATCTCAAGTCTGGCTACTATAAGAATTCAAAAACCATCTGAAGAGAAAAAACTCAGATGGTTAAGACTCAAATATTACATTTACATTTTGATTGAGTGGAATGGTTGTAATATGTTTTAATGGAAAAATAAATCAAATTTACATTGGTAAATGTAATGTGATTTATCAATGTAAATACTATGTAAATCCCACCTGCCCAGATCTTCCTTAATGCAACTCCTCTTTCCAAATGCTTAAATGATATTCACATTGCCATCTGTGTTATTTACATATGCCAATTCTGGGTAATTTTTTAGAAAATCCTTAATTAATGGAAAGTTTAGGAAGCAGAGAGAAATGTATAATTAAGAACATTAAAATATTATTGAGAAAACTATTTTCATCAAACATGACTTTAGAACTTCTCTATAATGGAACTCATCTTAGTCTATATTCTGTTGCTATAACTAAATATCATGGGATGTTTAATTTATAAAAGAGATTTATTTGGATCACAGTTTGGAGTCTGGGAAGCCCAATATCAAGGTGGTGGCATGTACTCATCTTCTGGTGTGTTCCTTCTTACTGGATCATATAATGGCAGAGAGCATCACCTGCAGAGGGCAAAAACACTCAGAGGGCTGTTTTGAAACATTCACTCTTGCAATAACATTTAATACATTCATGAAGGCAGAGCTCTCATAACCCACTTATCTCCCAGACATCATAGCTCCAAATACCATTAACATATGACTTCAGAGAATATGTTTTTAACTCATTAATTTTAATGGATAAGCATTCCAATTATAGTACTAAGCATCTTTCTAATTCAAATGTTTAATTTTCTCCTTTCCCTAAATCTCCAGTAATATCAACACTGTATTCCAACAATACCTCCACCTAGGTGCCATCTCTCCTCCTGGGGCCTTCATTGGCTGTGAACCTTGTGTAGCACTTGGTTAACCTGTTGCTATGACATTTCAGCATGTATGAACTAAGTGTTTGGAATTAACTGGTCATTGTGATGTTGTTAAAGCAAAGAATCCCCCATCTCACAGAACTGGCCTTCCAGTATGGGAGTCACTAACCAAATAAGTGATATACTTTGTAAAGGAGGAGAAAGCAGAGTAAGGGAGCAGAGAATGATGGGGTTGAGTATATTCTAGACCTGTTAGAATGATGTGTCAGGACATTTTATCAGAGACCTCAACTCAAGGAAAGAGCAAGCCATGGATATCTATCTGGGGAGAGCACTGCAGACAGAGGGGACCTGGAAAATGCAAAGGCCCTAAAACATAACAATGCCCACGTATTTGAAGAAAGGCAACAAGGCTGATGTAACCAGAGCAGGATGTATGAGATCTGAGTAGAGGGAATGAAGCAGTGGGGAGAGGGAGGTAGGAGCCAGTGCACCAATACCTACTAGTCCACAGGCCTTATCCTGGGATAGATGAGTCAGAGTAATCAGGGCTTCCTGAACCTGGATGTAAAGAACATTCTGTCTTCCTTTCATCAACACCAACAAACACACAGCATTTTGTCTAATTATGAATGTAGACAACCCACAGTACTAGCAGGATAATTTTGATTTTATAACCAATAAACATTAAATATTTTCAAAGCATAATATAAATAAGCATATCTCAAAATATTCTTAATGGTTTTCACTGTTTTAAAATTATTGTCTTTATTAAACCTATTTCTATGTGATAGATGCTATCACAGCGCAGGGCACGTAGTAAACAGTATATAGCAGGTATGACTTTTGTGAACTTTGGGATGTGTGTGTGTGTGTGTGAGAGAGAGAGAGAGAAAGAGAAGAGAGAGAGAAAGAAAGAGAAAGCTAATGGCTTGAGATCATGATATATCTTCTTCTTACTGTGAATCATGATTTTTATAACTTTGAAAGTCAATAAATTAAGGTGGAAGCATGTTAAAGAGAATTTGTTGATCTCTGTGATTTTCTATTTTCCCGAACGTAGAAACTGCCTTGTAGATATTTCTTGATGAACAGTCCTAAGAAGAAATGTATTCTTTTTGCTTCAAGACCCATCTTTCTACTGCCATTTGGATTCCTTTCTCTTTTGTTAGTTAGTTAGTTTGTTTGTTTTCTTAAACACCTCTCCTGGGCTCTTTTCTTGCAGTATTAATCTCTTCTCTTTGTAATCTTAAACCTCTTTCCTTTTTAAAGAAATTTGGGGGGGGGGTTTGTTTTTGCGCTTGTGTACCAGGCATCTAACCCATGACCTCACTCATGCTAGACAAGCAGCTCTTACTCATCTGCATACCCAGCCCTCTACCATGGTTGACAGTGAGGCAAAAAGCATAGGCTTCTGCCTCAAATCATGACCCTTTCTTTCTGAAGCCTTATATTCTTGCTTGTCTTGTATTTACACTAGGGTACTATGAACACATTCCCTAAACTGTCAAGAAGTGTTTACTAGGTCCAATCTGTGACCAGCGCATGTGAGCTAGGCCTTGTCCCTTGTCCTCCTAGGAAGTACAGACTTAGGACTCACTGTGCTGAGACTTTAGTTTCCTTTACTCCACTGAAAAAGCTGCTTCTCATATCTTTAGTGACTTCCTAAGTCCCAAACTTAATGGACCCTTATGCTCTTTTCAGTCTTTATCTTTCTTGACCCTGGCCTAACTCTCTGTTTTTAATTTCCACATTGGTTCAGCTTACACATTACTATCAGCAATATCAAATTATATAGTTACCTAATTTCCCGTTTGCATTTTGTTTCACTGCCCACATGTCCCCCCTCTGGAATGCTTTTGTCTCTGATATTCTTTGAGCACATTTGTAATCAACCCTCAAATGCCAGGTCAAAGGGTATCTATTCAGTGCCGTCTGTCTTCACTCCAAGCCCCTTTCACTCATTCATTCTGCCAGAGCACATTACCTCATTCCCTCAGCTGCTGCTGTCACAGATTTCATGTGTTATATACATAGCTATCATATGAGTGTTAATCAACTACTTTCTTACCACCATCTAAACTGAGCTAGAAGTCACCTTGCTTAAGGGAATTACAATGTGTTTGAAACCTCAGGTTTTCACCTTCAGTCTGTGTCTATTTTTGAGTGTGAGGTGTGTCTCCTGTAGACAACATATTGTTGGATTTTGTATTTTGATCCAGTAAGCCAAATTGTGTTTTTTAATTGGGGCATTGAGATCATTCATATTCAGAGTTAGAATAGATATGGGAAGCTGAGTCTCAAGCTTTGTGACTATTGCTGTGTTTTGTGCCATCTTGGGTATCTTTTGGTGTGTAATGTGGTTATTGGCACTCCCTTAAGGGTTTAGGGTATTATTAGCATGTTCTTCAGAATGAAGAATATCCTTGAGAATATTCTGTAGTGCAGGGTTTGTGTTCATATATCTTGCTAGTTTGAGTTTATCATTGAAGCATTTAATTTCCCCATCACATTTACAGCTGAATTTTGCAGGGTATAGTGTTTTTGACAGAAAATCATTTTCTTTCAAGGTTTGAAAAATATTATTCCAAGCTCTTCTGGCCTTCATTGTCTGATCTGCAAAATCCATAGTGATCCTAATTGGTCTGCCTCTGAGTGTGATTTGGGGCTTTTCCCTAGCTGCTTTTAGAATTCTCTTTTTAATTTCTCTGTTATTCATTTTATATATGATATGTCTTGGTGAATTTCTCACTTGGTTAGGTCTGTTTGGTGTCCTATAAGCATCTTGGATTTGGTATTCTGGGTCAATTCTGATATGAGGAAAATTCTCCTTGTCAATTTCACTTAGAAGATTCTTAATGCCCCTTGTTTGCTGTTCAGTGTTTTCATCAAGCCGAATTACCCTCAGGTTATTTCTTCTCACCTCCTCAAATATTATTTGGAAGTTCTGGTCATGTAAAATAAGTTTCTTTCCTTGTCTGTGCTCCTTGAACTCAAACGATTCGCTCCTAATTCTAAGTCCATATTTAATTAATTAAAAAAAGAAAACTGAGGCTGGAGCAGTGGCTCAGCGGTTTCGGCGCTTGCCTGGCAAACACGAGGACCCGAGTTCAAACCCCATAACCACGTACACAACTGAGTGTTGGAGCAACTAAGGCCATGTAAAAAACTAAATAAAGTTATTTCTCTCTTTCTCTGTCTCTCTCACTGTCCCTCTCTCTTAAAAAAAAAAAAGAAAACTCATGTTTTCAAAGAATATATGAATGAATGAATGGAAAAACTTCTATTCTGTTAATCTTGATTTAAACCCCAGATCTATGGAAGTGTGCAGCACAGAATAGGTTCTAATAACTTGTTGAATAAGTTATATTTAATTCATAATGGATAGACATAAAAACTATTGAATTATATATAAAAAAATTCTTAAATTTGGCACATTTTGCCTATGTTAGACAGTTTCAGTAGCCAATTACTTTAATAATACTTGTTCTCCAATTCCTTTCATTATCTTCCTCCTTTTATCTACACAGTCATCTATAAAGTCACTGATGAGATAGCAAATGACAGAGCTGTTTGGCAAGTAGATTGAAACATTATGTTTTCATTAAAACATTTATCTTTTTTTAATTAAATAAGATTGCATAGTTGCTCTGCATGTACATAAACATCTTTAAAGTAACACTGATACCTTACTCCTTTGAAACTGAATACTTTGGGAATTTGCACCTGTGCTTACCAGGGAAAAGAACAAAAACAATATCTCTACCATATGACATGGTCTGAAAAAGAGGCCATCATTCCACCCAGCAATTCATCAACAGTAAGGAAGGCTCACTGTCAAACACAAGCAATAGGGTGAAGAATAGGGGATTACACCCCACAGTGGGAGCTTGTTAACCTACCCATGTACCTCACTTGTGCCATTGTCTCTCAGCTAGCTTCCTGTTTTCCTCTGGTGGAGTATATGTGCTTATCTATGTCTTGACAATGACCACAAATTTGAAATCAGGATTTGTGCAACAAGATTTGAACATTAGTGACAAATAGACCTGGGCTTCCACCTATTATCGATGTCATTACAGCTTCAAGTGCCATGCACCTTCTTCCTTGCCTCCTGATAAATGGCTTCTGCCTTTGGCAAATTAAATGATTGTTGAAGTGGTATCCTCAAGAGGAGGCAGGAATGTCTGAAGAGAAGGGTGATAACCTCACTTCTTTCAATAAAATGCACACGTGAGCTCCAGAGCAGAACTCAATGGCCTCCCATCGTTACCAGAAAGAGGAGAAATAATAAGCTCTTTTTCACCAAAAAGCAAGCAAATGTTGACCCAAAGTCCCTCCAAATATTAAAATATTACATCTTTCATCTTTATTAAGAATGTGCATTACTAAAATGTTTACTACATGCTAAATGTATTTACAAGCTTGGATATTTTGCCAACATAAGTAACATTTCTCGGCTAATTAAGCATTATGGTTTAGGAAATTGCATCTTGGGTGAAATTTAACAAATATATACTGAACCTGGAACTACTTTGTGTAAAGAAAATACATGGATTCAAGGAACTTAATAGTTTGGTACTTGTAAAAATACCATGAAACTCGAGTTTATTTAAACTTAAATGAGATTCATTTACCTAATTTTAGTGCATTAAGTGAACAAGGATAAATTCGTGCTTTAAGAGAATTTTGTCATGCCTCCAATTTGTGAAATTAATCAGAGCACCCTAAGGCATTTCTAAGCTGATAAGCCAAATTAGGAAGAGTGTACAGACTTGATGTATGTGAACTGCTGTATTCATTTCCCACTTTTCTGTAACAAATTACAGCAGGCTGTAGGACCAAAGACTATAGAAATTTATCCTTTTCCATTGTGGAGGCCTTGACACCAGTAAATCAGCTGGTTCTAGGTTATATGAAGGTTCTAGGAAAGAACTCTTCCTTGCTACCCAGTTTCTGGGTTGCTGGCAATCCTTGATATTTCTTGGCTTGTAATTGCCTGATTCCAGTTTCTGCCTTTGTCTTCCCATGGCTCTCCTCAAATCTTTCTCTTTCATAAGGACACCTGCCTTTGGATTTGCGACACATCCTAATTTAGTATGAGCTTATCTTAATTTATTTCATTTGAAAAGACCCCATTTCTTCATAAGGTCACATTTTGAGATTTTGAGTAGACTTGCATTTGGGGAAGGTTCTTCTCAACCCAGAGGAGTTGCTACACTGCTTTATTTAAATCAGTGGTTGCTTAAATAAAGTTGTTTTTGAGTGTTTTCAAAATCATATACAACAAGTAGACAATAAATAACTTTACATTTGTGCAATGAACACCTAGAAGGTAACATAATTACACTCTCAGAAATGGTTCCATGCAATAGAATCAAATGGGAGAAGCAGTCAGAAAGATGTAATATTCTGACCACTTGAACATTAGCATTATATATCATTTTCCATTTGCTTTTTTAATATCATGAGTTTCTGCATTTGATTATGAAACTATTTCATTTATTTGCAAGAAGTATTGCTTCTTCACTAAAGGGAGGCTAAATTATGTGCCTCCCTTTCCTAAGTAGCCACCCCTCTCTCTAGAACTTTAACCTCTAGCATTACAACCTATCTATTCCTCCTGTCTCTCCCCCACAGCTATTTCTTGCCTTGAACCCTTTTTGCCCAAATCATCCTCTCTGCCTGGACACTTTCCTCCGGTCCCCTCTTCTGGACTTGCTAATGTTTTTATTTTCACCTCCATTGACACCTGCTAACAAAAGACTCCTAGGGCTCAGTGCCCACCCCTTCTCTAAGTTGTATCCCCTCTCTCCATCCCCAGTATTACTTGTTTGAGACACTCTTAGCATTTTGCAAGCAGTTTGGTAACTACCTTTTCATAAATCTTTTTTGTCTTACTAGGTAATAAATTCTTCTAAGACTGGACAGGTATGGATAGTAAAAATAGGTCCCGAAGACTCTATAGGCTAATGAATGAGTCAACAACTGAGTAAGAGTCAAAGCAAGACAGTGCTGCACATTAAGGAGTAAAGAATTGATTTTGATCCCAGAGAGTTTCTATGTATGAAAGGTGATGGTCGACAAAGCAACGTATTTGAGACAATCAGTCCCTAGTGCTAGAAGCAAAGTCAAATATATTAGGAAATTACCAGCTTGACTAATTATTCTCACTGTGGTACGGTCTCTAGAAAAGATATCCTGACAAATGTGGTATTCAATCTGAATACTGAGGAATAAGCATTATTTGGAGAGATGGGTTAGAGGGCAAGTCTGGGCACTGGAAAATAGTAAAGAGGTAAGATAATTTTTTAGGGCAACAAAGTCATGATTGTAGTCATTAAGACATATGAGTCCAAGACTCATTTAAAGGAACAATTTGGCTCTGATGTAGCATGAGGTGATTATGGTTAAAACCAACCAGGAAGTTAGATGGGAACTAGAGCCCACAGGCCAGGCCTTGAGCAATGGTGCAAAGAGGAGATGTCATGAGAGCATCACAGATCTGTTTGCCTTTATGTGGAAGCCCTCACTGTTAGGCTAGAGAAGTTCTGAAGTACCCTGGGAAGGAGTCAGTGCAGAATGAAAGGACAGCATGTGGTTGGACAACCAACCATGGTCTTGGCCATGGGGAAAACAATATCTACAAAAGAACAGGGTATGAATTAGAGGAGAAATGGTGAACAGATCCAGTATGTTCTGGATGAAAACAAAGGACAGCCAGGCTTGAAAATGAAGGTAGTTATTTATGAACCTTCAATGGAAAACAAGTCCTGGTGTCTCTCTGTGACATTGCTCTCAGGCCCAGCCGGGGTAAACCATGTTCTCATTAGTATTCCAATAGCATTTTACTGAAGCTTTTTGAATGAACTGCTACTCATATTGTCCTCAACAGGAAGGGGCTGTTTTGAACATTTTGGCTACCCATTCACAATGACAATATAAAGAAACTGTATGTAAGCATTTAAAGATAACCACAGCAATCAGATGTGGTCACAATATCCATATGTACTATTTTGTATTTTGCAAACACATCTTTGTGCAATGGATTGGAAAGAGAAAAGAAATAAAGAAGTAAATGGGTCATTCATATGTGCAATTTGCCAAGCTCTGTTCTGTAAACCAGTGTCTTACTGAAGCAAAGAAGAGTTAGACAGTTGATCTGTCTGCTCCTCCAGTCTGCTATTCAGCTCTGTGTGGGAAGTGGGGGGAAATAACTGACTCCTTTCTGAACTTCTAGCTTCAAGTAAGGGGCAGAGAACAGGTGATCAACAAGTAATTAGATATGAATTGGTGTCAATAACTACTGGTCATTTTTTAACTGCTGAGAGAGCAGTTTTAGGTTAACCGTTTGTGTGGAAGTCACAGATCCTGAACTTAAGAGAAATGAAGAGACACAGGCAGTCATAAACACAAACATAAACATAAGGGAGCAAGAGGTAAGCTTCATTGCGTGCCACAAAAGAGAAGAGAGTCATCAAAGGGCATTAGAGTGAGTAGATCATATGTATGCTTCAAAAGTTTAGAAAGATGCTCTTAGAGAAGAAGGTGACCAATTTTCAGACAGAGAGCAGAGGTAAAACTGAGTCTCCAAAATTATAGGAAATGCAAAATAAAGTCCCACTGATGGGCTCATGTCTCATCTGGAGCTTTTGCTTCTGCCCTGGACCAAAGGAAACATCTAATACAACAGAATTGGAAAGACGCTTTCAGTTTGCAAGATCCTACGCATGATCCTTCCCCAAATAAGCAACCTGGTGTCCTTGACCCAATAAAACTCTGCTCTTGGCAATGTCTTTCTCTAAGAAAAACAGATGATTACTGGTTTTCCCGCAACATGCTCAGCACTGTGGACAGACTGAAGCCATTCTGGGCGAAGGGTCTGCTACAGGCCTGTGCAAGCATTGGTGGTTACACTTGATCTACCTAAAGAATTTCAATTAGTTTCCATCTGTGAAATATAAAATTGAATTCTTCTGAATGCCCTGAGCTTTTTCTAAGCATGCGTTGTGTTGCCAAACTTACAATTTCCAAGGAATCTAGGCCATATTTCAAAGAACTGCAGTCTGGTCAAACTTTGAAAGGATGTTAGTAGTAACCTAGCCACACTTCCTTTGGAGTTAAAGCACATAAGCACTTGGTAGTAAAATAAGTTCAATCTCATATAATGAGCTGCTTTAAATGGGCGAGAAGTTTTCCTGGGTTTGAAACCCTGAGCAGTTTCTACTGCATCCGGTGCTTTGGTCAGCTCTCCATTTATTATGCTGTGGATTTCTTAACAGATAATAACTCTTCCTAGCCCCCCAACCAGCTGATTGTGCTGGAAAAATATTTTCAATGTGTCATCCATATCAATTCCCAGTAACTACAGGGGACCTCCTTGTGTTTTACCATTCATGATGATTGTGAAATGAACTACTAACCAACAGAATATTTGCTAAATAAGATGCATAAAAATGAAGCAGAATTCACAATGAAAAAACTCTTGTGAATTATTTAGAAGGTTTGAGGGCAGTTTACACTCCCCAGATACTCATTTCAGGATTTTCATTGTTTCACCAAAATCCCATGTGGGTACCTAAAGCGAAACCAGAGACTGAATTCTGACTATATGAACTTGCAGATCTGATAAGACCACAGAGCAGTTTCCTGATTGTCACATGAGGTGGTCACAGTACCTACCATACAGAGTTCCTCTGAAGATGATTCAGTGTAACACAGGGGAGGGGCTTCATGCAATGCCCTGGACGTAGTAAGGACTCATAAGTGTCAGCCATTCATGCTGATAGTCAGGGGATGGCTCTTCCAGCATTGTCACAGGTTCCTGCGTGAGCAAGGGGAGCAGACTTGATAACCAGTAAGATCTTTCCACTTCTGTGTGTCTATGACTCTAGCGGCCCTTCCTGCCTTTATGCCAAAAACCAGTTGACAGCCTCTGTCTCTGTCTCCAGCTAAGCCCTGCTTTTAATATCTTCTTACAATATAAAGTAACTGATGGCTCTTGGTATGGCTGCACTTCTCTGATTGTAGGAAGCTCAATTATTATTTAAAAGGAAGGGAACAACCCAGAGTGAGCTTCTCCACCATGCTGTGCCCATCACTCTTGTTACTCACTGCACCAGCATCTTGTGATGAAGGTGTTGTCGTTATTCTTTGTAAGGAAACATATCCAGGGATTCTGGGAATTAATACATGGATATCTTTGGAAGGCCAGCATTCTGCTTTCCACAGAGGATTCAAGTCTAGGAAGTTCTTCTCCAGAGCTTGCAGTCTTAAACCACTGTGCCAGAGTGACTTAGAAAATCTTCAGTTTATGCTATTTGCACAGCACTTGCCTCATAACTTACCTGTGATGTGTGCTCTAGGCCAAGTACTTCCTTCAAGTTCCATGTGCAAATGCTGAAGCAAACAAAATGATCCTGACCTTGTGTGGAATGCAGATAAAACGTCCATGGTCAATATTAAAATCCATGCGAAGTCTACAAAGCAAAGAACGATGTATAATAGAAAATACAGGAGGGACAGGGAAGGACGAAAATGACAAATCACAGGTCAGGAAAGACTTGTCTAAGCACACACCTGAATGATGAAATATTTCACACAGTTGTATTCATGTAAATAATGCTCACATGAAAATATTTAAAAGGATATTGACAATAGTTATATTATGAGATTAAATCATAAGTGGTCCCACTCTTATTTCATTATTTTCCTGTATTTTCCAAGCTTTTTAAAGTAAAGAAATATGACCTTAACTTGAGAAAATGAAAGGAACTTTATTTTATGAAAGGGGTTAGGTATATATTGCTTTTCAAGATCAAATCTACAGAAATTTCACAGCTCAAATCAAGTGTGAAAATGGATACTGGACCTGTTTCCAAAGTTTGTTCTAGAAGGTATATTCACTCATTCAAATGCATTAAAAATCACTGTTTCCTTACATTCCTCTGTAGACTCAACCTTAGACTACCATGGGAGAGTGAGGCCAACATCTAAAATAAAACAAAAACTGGACAATATTCAGGATATTTTAAACATTTCCCTCTTCCAGGGTATACTGTATTTAATTTCGTGTTTGCTTATGTTATGGGTGTGAGGACTTTGTCAATCCCACAATCCACTTCTAGTCTCTCCTGTTGCTCTACGGAACCATCCAGTCTATATTTAGAATGATGACTGAGTTGAGAAAAAGAAGCAACAGGGCCCTCTCATCAATGTTTGATCTGATAGGTGCATCCAAATGCTGGACAGCTTTCCTCTGAATGTCACCATGGGCAACAGTTTTAAGAACATCCTATGAATAAAATAGGACAGGAAGAAGCAATACTATATGAACATTTATCCATGTGGTCATGTCCATTTTATTCATATGACTGCCAAGATTTAAATCTTAGTATTTTGCTGATTTATTTGTCTGAGCTCTTCTCCATTTTCCCCTGGAACACTGAAATGCATATTTAATTAGCTTCCCTCCTCAGTCATCATTATGCCATCCCTGTCTTTCAATCCACTGCTGCCAGAGGAGTTCTGCTAGAATGATGCTCTCATCACATCCTCCCTGCACTAGAAGCCAATGCCCCGCTACAACGATTGCTAAGTGGCAGGCATTATGCTAGGGCATGTGAGGCTACCAGTAAAAGTAAGAAATAGACTCTGACCACAAGAAAGCTCTAGGAGTTTTCATTTGCAATCCAGTGGACAAAAGAAACATTTGAACAATGAGCTCCAATCCAGGGCTGGATAACATCGGTGACCACCGGAGGTCTAAGGAGTCAGGTTTAGAAGAATAGGCAATGGATTATCTAAAAACCCAGTGCCTAGACAATTAAAATACCTTAGAGGGCTATTTATTTCTGATTCTAATCTATTTTTCTGGATTTAGCACTTTCTTTGCCCTCATGAACTTTCATCTCATCCTTTTCAGTAAGCTAGTAAAGAATTGTCTCCATTAGGCTGCTTTTTTTTTTAATGTCAAGTTTAAAAAGAGTCAAGTCAAACTGGCTTAAATAGTAATGGGAATATGTTAATTGAAAAGTTTTAAGATACTCTTTTTTTTTTAAAGAGAGAGGGACAGTGGGAGAGACAGAGAAAGAGAGAAACAACTTTATTTAGTTTTTCACATGGCTTTAGTTGCTCCAACACTTAGTTGTGTACATGGTACTGGGGTTTGAACCCGGGTCCTCGTGCTTGCCAGGCAAGCGCTGAAACCGCTGAGCCACCGCTCCAGCCCCTAAGATACTCTTAAACATTTAGAAATTATCTAAACATTCAGGTGAGGTGTAATTCAGAACTAAAATGATTTCTCTAATTCCTGGTTTTCCTTTTCCTTGATTCCATGTTTTCTAGGCTGAACAAAATAGTTTAGGTGTGGATCTTAAATCCTCCTATCAACTGCAAAAAAGACAGTAATTTCTATTCCCTAGGTATGTAACAAAATCCTCGAGTCTTACTCATATTGCCCTGGATTGAGATGCAGACCTGTTCATGAATCAATTATTGACAATGGAGCATTATATTAATTGTCATAACCCAATACCTAGAGCTGATGGTGGTGCATTTTATCTATTAGCTGCAGTGAGGATGGAGGAAGATTACTTACCTGAAGGGGAAGCGTGTCATTCTGTCACCCAAGAAGGGTGAATTATCTAGGTGGAAAAATGAATAAGAGAGGAATGAATTATCAAATAAATTATCAATAATTTTTGGAGCCTTGTCCTTCTTGGGAAATATTTTTATAGCATCTCTTTGTGCTGTTGAAGAAATACCCAACTCAAACATTGTTTGAATTCATAAAACCTGTCCCATGTATTATATCTTCTTTGAAAAACCCACCATGGTATTTCACACACGGTTGTGTTCAGTGTGGTGTTTTTTAATTTTTAAAGAGAGGTGGACAATGAAAGAGAGAGAGAGAGAGAGAATCAATTTTTTTATTTAGTTTTTCATGTGACTTTCATTGCTCTGACATTTCATGGTGTGCTGCTGGGGTTTGAACCCAAGTACTTGCACATGTCAGGCATAATTGCAGAGTCACCGCTCCAGCCTCTCAGTGTGTTTTTAATTGTTTCTTGTTCACCAAAATTCTACTCCATCACCCTTCCATAACACCTTTTTTTCCAAAAGCAGTGAATGTGTCCTTTCTAATTCAAAAGCTAAAGTCCTTGTGTTAGTTGTCATTCTTTTTTGATCTGAAATATTAGATGGTCAGCAATGCTGAGCACCTCCCCTCTCAACACCTTCTTGCTCTCTGTTCATGCTGTGGCACTCCCTGGTCTTTGATCCCTGCTTCCTGCATCTCCCATTTACAATTAACCTCCCAGTCCGTTGCAAATGCTCTTAACTTTGGAATTCATGATGCAGGATGGCCAGGCTTTGGTGAAACTTAGTCATTAGTGGTTTTTTTTATTTTTCCCTTACGATAAAAGCAAATATCAGACTACACAATTATACCTGTTGATTAATAAATGCATACATATATTGTGTGTGTGTGTGTCTATATATGAAGTCTTACTGCTATGAGCTTGGTAAGGTCCTCAATCTGTTGTGTTAGGCATTCTTACAAGCATCTTGCACGAAGGATTCATCCCTGTGCAGATAAAAACAATATTCCTGTATCAGGACTGACTAAGCTTGAAGAGGACCGGAGACCTTGTTTCCAGACAGCAGGGGTGCTGGGTTTGCAGGATTGTGTGCTTTACTCTCAAGGCCAGAACTGTCTATGGAGTCAGCCACAGTTTTTGAAAGCAGTAAAATGAAAAACTATAAAGTAAAAAATATTTCTAGAAGTCCCAAAAATATTTCAGGATTCTCACTAGCCATCTTTAAAGTCTAAACTCTTGATTTCGGTGCTTGTGTCAATCCCTCCTCTAGGGAGAAGAGACAGTGCCCACCTGTATATATAAGATAGTTTTTACTGAGACATTTTGATATGTCATAAAATATAATAGGAACTGTAAATTTAGGTTTATAGTGAAGGCAGCATCTCATGAACACACACATTTTTATCCTGAATTTCGTGGAGAATGACCCATGGGCTTCAGAGTATCTAAGATCTTCTGTAATCATATGAGAAATTCCACATTTGTGACTTTTTCTAGGCAGATAGTGCATAGATTTCCTCATGTTCTTAGAAGATCAATGGCCCGTTGGAGATAATGAGATAATGAGTGAGTTTTTCATTGGTTTCAAAAGCTGAGGCCAATTAATTTATTTACCCATTGATTCATAGAAAAATATTTGGGATGTTTTCTTTCTGTCAATAAATTTGGAACTGAAGGATATAGTGGTGAAAAAACTATACAAATTCCATTCTAATCATGGAATGAAGAATATCAGTAAACAAAAACAAAGTGAAATAGATGGATAGACACACATACATACACACAGATATATATATATATATGCA
The DNA here is from genome assembly GCA_004027875.1 of Aplodontia rufa. NCBI lineage: Eukaryota > Metazoa > Chordata > Mammalia > Rodentia > Aplodontiidae > Aplodontia > Aplodontia rufa. The sequence goes on from PVKS010016328.1 coordinate 38,497, forward strand.
TTATTTCATATATATATATATATATATATATATATATATATATATATATGTCTCAGATTCTCAAATCCTGGTAATTGGACCAAAATGAGTTATTTTACTTTAGAACCATGGATAATGACCATATGTTACTTTCCATAGAGTGAGTAATATTTGACTTAATGTCATGAAATTCCAGATCATTCCTAAATCTATATAATTAGTCCTATCTTCTCTCATGGATAGGCTCAGCCACATATATTCTATCATCTTCCTGGGAAACATCAAGTTAGGTCATATTAGGTTTTATAAATCAGTTTCCCAAAACAGAGTGCCTTTTTCCTCTTCTTTTCTACTTCATATCTGTGATTCAGTCTCAGCCTCAGCCAGTTTTTATTCCTCTTTACATTTATTTAAACTCCCACTAAATTCCACTTACCTACTTAAGCTCAAGTTCCCCAAATTACGTTTTTCCTTTTCCTTTTTCCTTTCGGCTTATATCTAATCAATTTCTAAGTCTAATTCAGTGACTTCCCATCTCCCAATGCACATTTTAAATGCACATTTTAAAAACTGGTTCTAAATAGGTTATTAGTCTGTGAAATCTTCATCGTTTCATAATAGCTTCTCAAATCAGGTCTAACTCCTTCTGACCTTGAGAAGTCTCTACTCTGTGCTCCCACCTTGCCCCAAGCATCAAAGTGCACAGTGTTCACTTCTCTGAGGTCATTCCAGGTAGACTCAAGTTTTGTGCCTCTGGCAATAATGTGATAGACAAATGGTAGCAGCCGTTATAATTATCAATCTAGCAATCTAGCACATGACTGAATGCTTTACACATTTCAGTAACAGGTCAAGGAGTACAGTGCTGAGAACTTGGCCTTTAATATCGCCTCTGCAATTTATTTAGTCGTGGGACTTGGCATGTTACTTAAATTCTGAACTCAGTGTCCTTATATATTGAATGAGATAAAATAACACCTAATTTGTAGAGTGTAGTGAGGAGTGGATTAGATAATGTAGCTTTATGTGCTGCCTGGTGTATAATATTTGTTCAGTGAATATTGATTATTATTATTATAATTCATAACAGATACTCAGAGTAACTATTATTATCCTTTCTGATTAAGGCTTTTAGATGTGCAGATGCTATTTGCACTTCTATTATATATTTATCTCTATTTCAGCATACCTTTGGAAAATCTTTGCAACTCCCTTGAAACTTTCTCCATGAAACTTTTACGTCATTCTTTGCTTGTAGCTGTTATTGAATAGTCTTCACCTAATAAGGATATATGCACATATATCTCATATTTCTCTACTAGATAGTAACTCCTTTGGGAAGCCATATATTAATGTCAGAGAAACAAGATTTTGGATAAATTTGATTTTATTATTTCAAATTCTAGCTCAGTCACTCCTCTGCTGTGTGATACTGAGCCAGTTAACTGACCTTTGGGTCATCTATTTTTGCAGTGTCTGAAATGGCAAAAATAATCCCTTTCTCTCAATGTGTTCATGAGAATTGGATAACCTGGCATTGGACACACACCTAGTAGACTGACTGATGTGGACAAAAATTCAGTTCAAAATAGTTCTTTCCTTCTCATTCTTCCTAGGGATGACACATTTACTCAGTCTCATTACTCACAGAATTAGCACTCTCTTGCGTAGAGACTTTGACCTTTTAAGATAACTGTTTACATTCCTGTTTTCCTCACTAAACTATGATCTTCCAAAGAGAGGACCCCTTCCTACTCTTCTGTGTCTTGTCCTTTATCTGGCACTTATCCTGCAGAACATGCCCCACGATAAGTCTTGGTCTTCAGGCAACCAAGTAGATAGAAGTTCACAGTGTAGCATTGTCACATACCTGGAAAGCAGAGTTTCGGGTACATACAGAGAAGTCTGTGACTGAATCCCATATGGAGGGAACTCAAGAAGCCTTCTGAGAAAGCCAAAAGAGCATGGAATTTCAATCGATAAAGGAGAAGAAAGTAGTACTAAAATAAGAACACTCCTTTGATCAAATCAATGCATGTTTCTTTTGGTTAAATCTCAAAGTAGTGGGGATTATTACATTGACTATTGAGCTAAACTGTAAAAAGGCTCTCATTTTCATTACAATGAAATTGTATCACTTGCTAATTGAAGTATGCTTATTAATTGAAAAATGAAAAAAAAAACACCAGGGGAACGAATATATTATATTATAAGCCCTGCTTTATAAATCAAATCTTTAAAATTACTCCAAGATGTTCCATTGTTTCAAGCTCATCTTTGAAATAATCAAGTAGGTCTCCCTGAAGACCTTCAGATATGTGTCAGAGTGAGGATGCATCCATTATCAATGCAGTTAATTTGGGAACATAATACATCCATTAGCTATTGACATGTACCTGTAGGATTAAACACTACTCAATCCTGTGGATAAGGGCTGCTAACACACACTCCACGAATTTCAGCACACATTCTTATTGAAATTTGAGTGTTTGTGCTATGGACTCAAAATGAAAGGTGACAAGATACATTCTACAATCTCTTCAAAAAGTCAGAGTATCTACTAAAAATTAGCCTTGGAGTACCAGAAAGACTATGCAAATGGATCACTCGATCATAGTATATTAAAAAAAACCTGATAATAAATGAGAAAAACACATAAAAGAAGTAAGCAGTGTGAACTAAGTGTAGGGATTTATTTTTAAGGTAGATTTCCTACATGCATTCATATCAATTAAGAGCTATAAAGGAAGAGTGCTCTAGTCTACGTTTTCACCACTGTGATCCAAAGACCTGACGAGAACAGTTGTGGAGGAGGAAAGGTTTATTTGGTACACATGGTTGCAGAGGTCTCATCAATAGATGATTAACTACATCTGGACCCAGGGTGAGGCAGAACAGCATGGCAGAGAAAAGCAGCTCAGGAAGTGGCATTCAGGAAGCAGAGCGAGCCCTCCACTCACAGGGTCAATATATGTACCCCAAAGCAGGCCCCCCGTGCTCTGTCTCCTTCCTTCAACCATCTTCCTTATTTATAGTTACTAGGAAGTTAGTTAATCCCTATCAGTGGATTAATGCGCATATTAGGTTTAGGCTCTCATACCATAATCATTTCACTTCTTGAACTTTCTTGCATTGTCTCACAGATGAGCTTTTGGGGGATACAATCTGAATCATAATATTGGGTATTTGTTTATGTATTGTATACATATGTTGTACTTTAAACATAACAAGTGTTAAAATTTGCCAGATGTGGTGGTTTATACCTCTAATTTCAGCAGTTCAAGAGGCTGAGGAAGGAGGGTTGCAAGTTCAAAGCCAGCCTCAGCAATTTAGTAAGACCCTAAGCACCTTAGTGAAACCCTGTCTCAAAATAAAAAAGAAAATAGGCACCCACTCCCCCAAAAAGAGATAAAATTATTTGATATTGCTATGGTGTGAGTGTTTGTGTCCCCTCAGAATCCATGTGTAGGCATCCTAATTCCCAAAGTGATAAGGGGTCCTTGGGGTGGAAGGTGAAGCTCTCAAGAATGGGATCTGCACCCTTATGAAGTAGGCTCCAGGGAGACTCACCACTCACCAGTTATCTCATCTGAAGACACAGAAAGAAGCTGCTATGTGTTAGGAACAGAAGCTGGGTCCATTGGTGCCTTGATCTTAGACTTCCCAGCGTTCAGAACTGTGATAAAGGAATCTCTGATGTTTATACGCACCCAGTTTATGACATTTATTGTAGTAGCCCAAACAGTAAGGCAGCTCTGAAAGAATTTCTAGCCTCAGGACTGCTGAAACGCTCTGATGGCGAATGCCAGGCTGTGTCTTCTGCCCTCGTCTGCACCCCATTGCCATGGGAAGGTAGACTGTGCAAACTGCTTCAGTTCAGCTGCGTTCCAAGGCAAGCAGCCTAACCTCTCCGTATGCACAGCTTAGAAATTACTACCTTCTCTTGATCCCAAATTCTAGTTCCTTTGGAGCTCAGTCTTTGTACTGTGATTTTCATCTGCTCCTTTGTTCCCTTGTCTGAGAGGCTGGAAAGAAAAACCAGAGGAACCACAGGAAGGGCTTCTGATGGGGAAGAAGTAGCAGATGCCCCACTGAGGAAATGTGTGGGCCCAGTGGGCTCCCAAGGCCATCTGGGGAGGAAGCCTGCTGCCCTCTGAATGGACAAGAGCATCCAAGCCTTCATTCTGGGAGACAGCCCTTTTTAATTTCTTCAGGTTGATGATTCCCCATCTGTAGATTGAATACAATTTGCACTCAACTGATAAGATTATTTTAGGATTAAATCAAACAGTGCCTACATAATGCCTAACATATAGTTAATAGCCAATGAGAGTTACTCAGTTTTCTCTCTAAGCAGCTTCACTTAGAGAATCAAGACATTATAAGGGACAATTATTCCATATGAAGGATTTAACAATGAACATATTATATAGCAACAAGTACAGAGATAATAACTTACACATCAAGAGCAGTTTACAAATGTAAGGTACTTTCACATTTATATTCTGCCAGACTAGTTACCAACATAAATGGAAATTGCATTATTATCCAAATTTTATAAGTCAGAAAACATATATCATCTGATCATCACAAGGTCACACAGTAATAGATTGTGGGGCTAAAATTCAAATCCAATTTCTCTGATTCTAAATCTAGAGCTAAAACTCACTTTTGCTCAATATTGCCTACATATTCTTATTTTTAAGCATAGAATCTAATGAATTTTTTAATGTTCTTAAAAATTTCTGAATAGGCATTATTCAGATTCAATGCTGATGATTCTCCACTGATGAATGTTACGTTTTTGTTCACATTACTTTTGTGATCCCTGTCCATACCTTTCATTAGATCTCTTTAGGACTTTGAAAAACATTTGAAATTCATTTTAATTTTCCATTAAAGCAATATTACAAAAGGATTTGAGAAAATAGGATCAATTTTGATGGGCTTAAAGTGGAAGGATTGAAAATTATAGTTCTTTTGGTGGATACTTGGGAAGAATAGTAAAAGAAGCATTTTTTTTTGGTTAATACAAAGTTCTCAACATAAGTTGCATTATTGGACAATCATGATCAAACTGGGATTTTTTTATTCTACCTAGGTTATTGGATAAAACATACCTTGAGGCTTTTTGGCAGATGGTTTTTATAAATAATGTTACTTTAATGAGCAATGGTAATCAGAATATAATTCATCATTATTTATAGAGAAAATCTTACTTTCAGTGCCTAGACCTATGCAAATCATCAACTTCTAGCTTTCAGTGGCACTCCGAGCTTGTTTTTAATTTGAATGCTGTTTCTCTAGAGTAATTTGAAGGTAGAAAATCTCATGAAGGGAGAATACAGATCAGAATGCTAGATCCCAAAAGCACAACACCCAATTCCATACTGGATTTAGCATTTCAATAACAGCAGCAACTAAATATAAAACTTCCCCCAAATACTGAGAGCAGGAAAAGAAAAGACACAACAATTCTCCATGAGCCAACAGTCTTTACCAGGCAGCTAGTGAACTTAAGATAGTGTTCCTGTTATTCATGAGTCTTTGAGTGTACCACAATATAGGACCTTTTTATTAATAGCTTCCCTGCCATCCATTGTTTAGACATCATACCATGTTAAATCACACTGTGTCATTCTCCTAAAGCAATACTCCTGAGAGTTTTAAATAGCCATTCAACAGGAAGCTGTCAGATGA